>JASSUY010042883.1:41963-83351 GCA_032466535.1 Forpus xanthops
TGCAGCCCAGGATACGGTTGGCTTTCTGCGCTGCAAGAGCACACTGCCAGCTCATGTTCATTCTCCATGTTCTGAATCCAGATCTTTGCAGATCCACTTGTGTCTAACCCAAGGGCTATGCCCCCTCTCTGACCACTAAAATAAACTTATGGGGTTAAGGGCATGAGTTTTCCATTCCCACTTCTCCTGAGCACAGGCAGCGAACCAAATGGGTGGCTGCAGCCAGGTCAGCAGAGCAGCACCTGCCTGCACTGTGTCATAGTCTCACATTATTTCTGCTGGCACTGGCCTCCTGGTAAATGTGTGCCTGGTACCCTAAGTGCTAATGAATCCAAAAAGCTTTAATGCAAATAATGAAAATGACTAGCGACATAAACTCCTACAGTAATTCACATAATTGGATTGTCTTCTGAGAAAAGAAACACGATCTGTTCACTAATAGAAAGATTTCTAATCATACAAGTATTTTAAACATGGTTTTCAGATTTTTATTAGTGAAAGCTATATCCTAATACCACTAGAAGTGGGATCCCTTAAAAGAATGTGCAAAATCAATGTTCAACTTGAATTTATGTTGCTGCTTTGGTTTTAGACAGTTGTAGAAACCAGAAATTGAATGCGCCAATTGCGTGACATGGTTCATTATCATACACTCATGTTTCACTGCTCCATACTGTAAACTTCCCTTTTTTTGAGCTCCACAACCACTGGTGCTCTGCACTTTTTCCCGTCTCAGCATCTGAAGAAAGGTATTAATTTCTTATGGGTTTTTTGTTAAGGTGAGGGGTTTTGTTTCAGAAATTCTTAAGCAGAATTAATAGGAAGATAAATATAATTTATTTTCAGAACTTTTTCACAGCGGTTATGTTTAATACTTAAACAGATGCCAAGTATATTTGTGAGTTTGTGAACTCACTCAATAAGAGTAGGAAATTACTGACAAAATTTCAAGTAAAAAAATCAACTTTATCCAGTCTTTCCCTGCTTTCTGTCATGCAGCAAACCAATTCACAGGTAAAAGCCAGAGGAAAAATAAACTTCAAGTACACTCGCAATTTTTTACTTTGCATCACAATACAAAGGTATCTCAGGCAAATAAAAATTAATGGATAAGAATTATATTAATATTCTAAAGACACCATGTGACAAAGAAGGAAATAAACAACTTGGAAAAAAAAGGAAGAATCTGTGATTATTTCCATGCTGCTGGGGTCCAGTAATGGTATGTTTGGGTTAGTATGTTGAAAAGATATCAACTCAAATGTACTGTCACTCCAAAGTCATTAACTACCATTAGGTCCAGTGTCAGCCAAGAGACAGAAGTGAACTACTGGCATTACTCTCATTTAGATGTTTCTTTTATGTGAGTCTGTTACTATTCTGACTGAACCAGAACAACGGGTAAATTGTAACAGACATTTCCTCTGACATCTGCCAATAAATCACCAAAAGGAGAGGGGACAGGTTTAGCCCCAAACACCCCCAGAGGGAGGAATTGTTTATTAGCCAGTCAAGTCTAGACAATGACTCCAATATAACAAAGGGATTATACAAAATATAACAATATAACAAACAGAGAAAAGAGCAGTGGTTTCAGAGCAGGGTGCCCCAGGAGACCTTGGCAGGGAGACTAGCTGCCAGCGCTCTGCGAGGGGTGAGACAGAAGCAATTTTATCCCACAGATGGATGGCCCTCTCTGGGGATGAGCTCTCTGTCGAAGGCCCACAAGACACACTGGTCCTCCCTCTGGTTTTGTTGGGGTTTATTTTGTTTACAACCAGTGGTGTAAAGCACTAAACAAAGACTACCTGGCACTCATTTTGACAGGAACTGAAAGAGTCAACTGGATAATAAGGGAAGTTTTTTTTTCTTTGAAAAGTCTCTCAGCTTAGTTTAAGGATAGATTGGGTTTATTCCTCATTTTTTCATTTATCTTCTATATAAAATTGTATCTATCAGGGTTACTAATGAATAAATGCTTTTCATTTCCATTTACCTTGTCATTAACCATTAAATGGGGAGTTACATGCCTTCAGAATAACAAGAAGACATTCCCTACTTGGAGACCAACAAATCTATTAATAAAAACACCTGGGAAAAACAAGTAGAATAGCCCCTCATCACACCAGTATCTAGGTCCAAAGAGTAACATAGGAGGCTCTTATTTCAACTCCACAGACCATGATGGAAAATTATCTTCCAATGGTTGAAAGCAACAAAGAAGTACGGCCCTCCGGTGTGTAGAAAAATATTGGTTGAATCTGAGACAAGGGGGCTTACAAAATTTTAAAATGAAAATATAAACCTTTAAAATCAACTTAAAGTAATGTTAAGTTTGATGGCTTTGTAACAGTAATGGAAAATTACTGAGATGCATGATATACAGAGAAAAAAACATAGAGTACAGCTAGAGAACATGCTGAGAATCCTTGTACAAGATAAACTGCCGTAGTTGACATAGTTTAGGCCTTTATGACCTTAGTACAAAATGATTGTAAGAAAATCAGGCTAGAAAAACAGCACATAAAGATAGGGAGTATCTGGAATGGCAGGGGCCCAGGATGGGCTGCAGTTAAACTAACTGATAAGTTGGAGGACAGGATGATTATTACGTCTGTGGTGTTAACGAGCTGGTTAAGCTGGTATAAGCATCTACTATGCATGCTGCAAAGGCTGCCAGCAGTGATGAAGATTGTTGGAAGACGTAAACGACCCCAAAAGACCACCACCACATTTTTGTACGCATGCGGGGAACCTTCTGGAAAATGATGTAATCCATAAATAGCCTCATGAATATGTATGTATGCTCTGTAGCTATATAAGGACTGCTTGTGTAGCAATATGGGGACACATGTTACTAGGAGTTATCCCATTGTCACACGGTGCTGCAATAAAGAATATCTGCTTGTCAGCTAGAAAACTTCATTGGCAAGTTTGTTCCTGGAGTTTTCTCCAAATCAAATCCTGACAATCATAGAACTGTATTACAAGTACTTATTCTAAGGTAAACTAAAAAAAAAAAAAAATCCCCAAACAATCAAACCAGCAAACCAAACCAAGCAACAACAACACACCACCAAACCCACCCAGAAAACAACAAACCCAAACCAAACCAAACCCCGACCTTAAAAAAAAAAAAATTATATATGGCCTTTTAGGCTTTTCTTTCCCCTCTCTCTGAAACACAGCGTTCAGTGGTCTTTGCCCAACATAAAATTTAACTTATTACACACACAAAAGTATTTTCTGCTGGCTACAATGTTGGAATAATCTTCAAGGATGTATGATTGCAGCAATAATTCAGTTATCTACTCTTCATCTTACAAAAGGGTGGGTAACTGCACCAATGACTACAATGGAAGGAGACAATATATTACACCCTTAGAACTCTGCATCACTACCTGGTGATAGGCACAGCCAGTGTTCAGGCAACAATCTACCAACTAATAACTAACTAGCAATAGCTGCCCTTCCTCAGCTCACATAATTCATCAGCATCAGCTCTGCTAAGTCACCCAAGGCTTTCTCATTGACCACAACCATCTGCATGGTGTGGAGATCAGGTTGCAGCCACCCAGCCAAGTGTCAAAATAAACAGCTGTTTATCAGCCAGATAGGTGACAAGGAGCCACAGCAGGGAATGCCAGCAGTGTGGGGTCACAACAGCCCTGATCTCCTTCACAGTCTCCAAGGCACTTTGCATAAAAGAAACCAACCCCGATGCCCACCACAAAAGCTTCTCAAGCAGCTATGCAGAGCTCTCAAGGCTGACTCCTCATACCCAAGTAAAGTGACACCAAGTTTTCCTCAAGCAGAAAAGGACAAGGGTTGTGCTGCAGTGCTGCCAGAGGTGAAAGCTCAAAGTCATTGTTTCTCCTACTCTCTACCCCCTGGGAAGGCAGGATTCAGTATGAACACATCATTATTGGTCCCAGCAATGCTATATCCCATGGCAGGGGGTTTGGAACTAGATGAGCTTGAGGTCCTTTCCAACCCTAACTATTCTATGATTCTATATTCTGCACACATCAATTTACAGTTCTGCCCATGCTTACAGAAGTCAGAAGAGGAATTCTCACCATCACATTCAGCCTTTTAAGCCTATGCACAATCTTGATAGTGAATTCTTTGCTTTTTAAATAAATACAGGTCAGCTTCAAGATTATAAGCATGTTCCTCCCATTTTCTCTAGTCTCTTCCTCACCTCCCACTGTGACTTCCCTGTAGTGGCTTCTGCTGAGGAAGTCACCAAACCCACCCTGATGCGCAGTTTCAGCAGCTGGCTCTGGAATAATGGTATTTTGCTGCAGTGCACCTATTACTGCAGCTCTTTAGCCTTTGAAAAACTTTTTCCACCTTCCCTACTTAACAGCCTAAAGTATAATACATCCTTTATAAATTAAAGTTAGTTACGATTTTCTGCTTTTGACAAAAAACTTTTCTCTCAGATAATCTACAACCATTTTATTTTACTGTTACATTTTCAGAAATAACTAAAAACTTAAATCCTTACCTTAAATTTATCAACTTCTGCCTTCGAACATGTTGCATGATAAGATAACACCTGCCCAAGAACAAAAGATAAAATCAAATTTCTGTAAGCTTGATAAGTAGAAATAATAGGGTTCCATACTGCAGTCTAATCAATGATGTTAAAAATAAATCTAATTAATATTTGTGTATGGTAATTCAGTTCTGAATGTCAGCATATAATAACTAATTGCAGGTTATCAGGTATACATTTGGCATTTATGTTGCAGTGAATTTTATAGGGAATTGTGGACAGTAAACAATTTAACATTATAAGCATTCTTACATAGTTCTCCTGTTCTACAATTAAAAGAATTTAACGTAAAAATAATAGTAAATCTACAGACTATAAATAATGCATTTTGCTATACTGTAAAGCCTTATGCCTTTGCTAGTGATGCATCACTGCAAGCAAATTAGCACCTCTATGTTATGCCCAATGTGCTTTTCAGTACCATTTTGGAGATGAAAGCATCAAATAATGCACAAAGTATTGCACACCTCCTCTTATTACCTGCAAGTATGCATACATTTACATGGAATATGTAATATCCCTATGTGGCAATAATAACATTGAACAACACTCCAGAAGGTGCGAGAGCCATCCTGTGAACTGGATCCACCAAGGTCTGACTGTGTGTAGGGGATGAGGCTCTTGTCCTTGAGGGAGCTCACAGAGCCAGAGCACTCCTAGCAAGGACAGGTCCTCCTCACCGCACAAATGCCCTAACTACTTATGTGCTAAAGCTTTGATATATATTTCTCATTTTGAAATTGTTTTCATCTGTGAATGTCTATGTTACTCATATAAATACCTAAACCTATCTCAAATGCCCTTGGCTTGCAATACCCTGTGGTAATAAGTCCCAAGATATATTTACTCATATCAATTTTAGAGGTGTCATCTTTTACAGTAACAGGAAATCATTCCTGCCCTATGAAACAATAAATAACAATAACAAACACCAATTCATGTTTTGCCCCATGTTTTACTTTCTGTAGCTATACATCATGTCCTTCCTCTATTTTTCTGTCCAACCGTATTGCAGCTTCTCTCAGAAATCCATAAGATTAGTTAAATTATGTTTTCTACTATGACAGATAACACTTCATACTACAATTCTTGTCAAGCTTCTCCTTTACCTGCATTCATTATATCCCTCTAGATCTCTAGTCTTCCTTAATATTGATTATTGTAATCTTTAAAGCATTCATGAATTTTGTATCCTTAATATATAAAATACTATTCAGCCTGGCTTTGAGCAGTCCTACTTCACTACATGGCATCCTACTTTCAACCTTTTCTCATCGTTTGTTTCCATTTTTGGTCTTCTGTTTATTAGTCAACCTTCTGAGAATTCTCTATAAAAAGAAGTACACCTGTATATCTAGATAAGAATCTTATTACAGTATATATCAAATTGATTTATTTTACATCCAATATGAACATCATTTCAAATGCCACTCACTGCTATTCTACCTAAATACACAAATACTATTATTCTATTACTGAAAAATGGTTTCATAGTACTTCAGCATATACCATTTTTTTCAGTATTTTGGTCTATCTTCAATTACTTTAAACAAACATTATCACAAGTTGTTGCTCATTTATAGAAGGAATTACTTTTTACTGAAGCAGTGACCATTTATCAAACCTGTAATCTACATTCAAGCTACACGAATCTTTTCTTGACCAAAGAAACAAGCTCTATTTTAAAACACAAAAGTCATATTTCATTGATTTTAATAGTAAATAACAAACTTCTGTGTTAACTGTGATCACTGTGTACCTGAGTGCAATATCTGACATCACCTGTTTTTTTTGCCAGGGGGAATATTCATTCTAAGGTGTCACATTGCACAAATATCTAGGGAATATGAGTGCTCCTAGTATTTCATTACTATGGTATAGAAAGAATAAGGAAGCTTGTAGAAGTCCTAAAAGGGAAAGCTTTTAATATTTCTCCCTATGTGAATAAATATACATAGGTAATAAAAAAAGGCAAGAATGTTTTCTAAGACAAATAGTCCTATTGACTTTAAAAAGCCTTAACATGCCTATATGCTTTACAGAATAGATCTCCAATACATTGAGAAAAATCTCCAACCCTAAAGCAAAATAAAACTATACAATTATAGCATCTTCATAGCAATCCAGCTTGGTTTGTTTTTTGTTTTAATAGCAAGAAATTCATATCTCAATCAGGCCAATGCTGGCTTTGTAGTTCTCATCATAATGGTGGGTATTGTATAAATTCAAAAGAGTTATAGTTAAAGGGTGCATGTCAGGGACAGCTAGATCATTTTCTTCTCTTACCACATACGAAATATAAAACACTACTGAAATCTTAGCAACATTACCCTTTCATCAGACTAATCTTTTAAGATTAATCAGTTTTGCATAATGCTTTTTGAAAGATCTTAAATTTCCATTCAAGCCATTCTTAATTACCTTTTAAGCAGGAATAACGTAGGTTTGTAAAGCTATCCTCAAAACTCCAAGCTTTGTTCTCACCAAGATTATATTTAACATGATTATGTTAAAATCCTACAGAATATAGTAGATAAGAATAGTGTTTTATTGTTGAATCTGCTTATAGAAGATCAAATAATAATATTTCTTAGAAAACGTTTTGTATTTTAGTTTGTTCTATAGGAGCTGGCAGATATCCATCCTTCATAAATGGTAGTGGTCAGCAGAAACAGGAAAAGAAATTCATACTAAAGAAAACAGGTAAAACAAAAAGAGAAAGCTTCTCATTCATTTAGCTGTCCTAGAAGTATTTTATGGAAAGATGTGATGCATTGGAAAATATATTAGCCCTGGCCCACAGTAGAGCTCCTGCTGAGCTTCCAGCCATCCTGTTTGGACTTCATTCTGGTCAGGCATAGATCTGATAATGATTCAGTAGATGTTGCTTTTGATACTGAAGAACCCTGTGATAATAATCACTATTTTCAAATTTGTTCTATTCACAGAATGTTATACTTTACAGCATTAGAAAAACAACACTAGGCTATCTAAAATGCCAAATTCAAAGGAATTTTCAGATATAGATGGACAAAGAAAAAATACATGTAATGCTTGGACTCATTCCTACACTTATACCTATAAGAAACTAGCTTCTCTATCATCAATGTCCCATCCCTCTAATTTAAAAAACATAGGTATCAAATGAAATATCCATGTTCAAAATTACTCAAGCTGTGAGTTCCACAGCTAAGCATATTGAGAACATTTCCCTTCACCTTAATAAGATAACACTCAGATGCAGAGAGGTATATATATGTATAAAATGATGCTAACTGCAATAAATTCAGACACAATAGGTTCCTTTGCATGTGATGCTTATGCGCATGAAAAGGTTTCAATAAGACATGTACATACATCAAGAGCCACAGACTGTTTTGCCCAGGATTTCTTCACTTGGTCATACATTATTGTGTTGTTGATGCCCAAGCCACAAAAAATAACAAAAGCCTAAAATCAGAAAGAGAAAAATAAGAGAAAGTCAATTATAATTCAGTTATAATACAGACACAAAGATGAATGCTGGCTTAATCATGAAAAGGATTCATGTGGAAATACTAGGAATAATCATGGTTAGGTTATCTTGAAAATGCAGGTAAGTCACTGACTTCAACAAGACAAGAAAGATCAGATGCAAGAAACTTGTTTTAATTAGGATGTGACCTTATTAAGTGAGGAGCTCTGAGAACTAATGTCAAACCACAAATGCAGACACTGTATTCTTCCCCCCTCCCTAGAGTAGTCTGAAGTAGTATTACCTAAAAATACCAAATTCTGCTGAAAAGTAGTAGGTTATTGCTGCAAAATTGAATGCCTCTTACTTCAAACAGTCGCTGGTCAGCGTCATCAAAGGGTTTCCCATCAAGCCTGTTCAACACTTGAGCTACCCCTTTAGAAAGAATGCATATGAATTATAATCTTCAATCATTACTTCACAATGCAGGATATTTTATTCATTGGTAACATTTAAAATATATCTTTCAAACTGAAAAGCAATATTGTAAATATTTATATTCAAAATCAATAAACTGACATAAATATGTCAAAGTCTGATTGTTTTGATACCAGGACTCAGTTTATTAAACTGCTATTCTTTACTGTCCAAGTATAATATTTCAAATCCAGAAGATACTCACAACACTTTTAAGAAAAGGTTAAAGATCTCTTTGGGAAAGAACCTGAGCATATTGCTAACAGCAATTATGTAAATTGTCCTAGCAATTTGGAATTTCTAATATAATTTGCTGAATCAATATGTTCATTTCTAAAATCTTAGTTGGCTTACCATCACATGCGTATTGAAATCCTTTTTTAGCACATACCTGCTCCATAAATTTACTGAATCAATGAAAAATACTTCCTTAAAATTTAGCATTCAAAGCTCTTGTGTCTAGCTGAACTAGAATTAAGTTCCACATTTCTATTTAATTTTGGTATAATATGCCCTTAGAAAAATATTGTAAGATCTATCAGCTGTCAAGGGTTCAAGTTTTTTCTACCTTTTTTAGGTAATACAGACTTCACAGCAAACAATGAGTCATATTTTCGAAAGACTCAATTCCTACATCATCTTTGCTGAATAAGCTCAAAGATCCTGATCCTGCATGGCCCTGAGTGCCTTCAGCAATGCACTACTGATACCAGCTCTTGTTGACAGCCACAATACACAGGGATGTAAGTCTTGTCCTGCTGGTTTGAAATGATATTGCTCTGACTTGAATTTTACTGTGGAAAGTTAACTGAAGAATCTGGCACTGTTGTTTACAAAGGGTGATCCTTCTTGTGCCAAAAGCAGGAAATAATGCAGGAAAAATTGCAGGTATATCACAGCTGGGAAGCACCATATCAAACTCAAATAAAACTCTGCCATGTCCTGATCCAGCAGAGACTACTGCCACAGGCAGCTTTGAGCTGACACACTCTGGTAGCTCTCTTCCCTAACTGCCATTTATCTTTAAAGAGGGAAATGTCCACTTTACCTGACTGTAGAAACAGTTGTCTGAGTTGTGTACAAAAAAAGAGAGACCCCAGAGAAATACCAAAGCATGTAAAAAAGTTTTTCACTAACACTGTTATAATTTCTGGCTTCATCTTATTAGTCTTCCCATTTCCATACAATATATAACTGGGCAATGGCACAGGGAGAAAGCTTAATAAGTCCATAGAGTGTCCAAATCAAAACATCTCTTCTTGGATACTTAGCATGCATCCTAGGTACTGTAACTTTTTAACAATATTGGTGGAGGGGTAAACACAGAAGAAAAAAAAGGAGCATAGCAGTAAAAGGACAGAATGAAATTTACATCTGCATAAAAAATGATGTGCCATGAGGAATGTCTTACCAATTATTTGGTGGTTGTTGTTCCATATAGGAACACATAGAATAGACCGTATATGGAAGCCAGAAATCTGGTCAGCCTGAAACACAGAAACAAGAGCTCCCATTAGGGTAGGTATCTGCAGCCTTTTACATTCTAGTAGTAGAAAAGTCAAGGCATAAGCTTACATTTACAAATGTCCTTCCAGTATGAATCAGCTTTCACCCAGGAAAAAATTCTGCTGCAACCTCATTCACAGTTAGATTAACCAAGAGACATAAGGATTATTCTAAAAATTGTCAAATAAAATATAAACATTGCCATCTTTGCCACAGAAATCTTACACTATTTGAATTTGATTTGGAACTAAAGACAAACTATGGTTGAGGCAATGTTCAGTCAATGTCTGGATTACTCACAGTGGTATACTGCGGCAATCTCCTTGGAATAACTGAGCCTTAGATAAACTCTTTCCAATCGTCAAAATGAAATTGGATTTAGCTATAAGAGACGGTTTACAAGAAATAAGAATTTTCAGAAGAAAAGCAAGAGTAAGTAGTGAATTGTGCAGAAGTGCAAGCTAGGCAAGGATGGGGTCAAACCAAAGATTTAATATTTCCTATGGAAGTTTAATTGATCCTGTAGTTCTGAAAAATATTTTCTCCCTCATTTGTTGTTTTCTATCTAATAGGGTATAAAACTTAGAAATTTATTTTAAGTGTCACAGATTCTTTTCTACAGTCAATAAGCTTTACTCTTTAGGGTCATTGCTGCAAAACTTGAAGAAAATAATGTCTCTTTTTCAGAAGACCTTAGAGAGTGGGATGAGCCCATTCATAGGAAACCAGGATATGTTCTCTTACTAGAATTGTTAGTGCTACAGGCAACCTATAATGGAAGAAAAGTACTAGACCAGCAATAATTCATATACCGGAGGCAGGACAGGATCACTGTGATCTCCCAGCTAGCAAAAGATGTAACTCCTGGTTTTAACTAGAGTGATGCTTATTTGTACATATTCAGGACTCATAACTAAAATCAGCACAGAATACCACCTAAAATCCATGGGCGTGAGACAAAAATTGCCTCTGATTTATATCTTCAAATATACACTCAATGAAAATACTTTGGCATTAATTTATTGGTGAATGAGTTAAAAACTGAGCATCAATATTTGAAAATAACAATACATGTTCTGGGGAAAAAAAAATAAAAAAGACTTTAATGGAAGCAAAGAACAGAATAAGAAAACAGTACGTGTTAATAACTACAAATATTCTGTTTAAGTCACAGGGGTTAATATGTTTCTTTTAGTACACTTGGCTGTAGAAATAATTGTCACAACTGAATCTGAGAATTAAATTTTCATAAAACCCCACCAACAGAAAAGAATTACTGTCCTTTGTATTAAGTGTTTTCTTTTTTTCTCTTTATAAATTGGACAGTGCCTCTAACTCAGAAAGGACTGTGAAGCAAGTAAGAGATAGCTGAATTAATTAGGATATCATATCTTAAAAATACAACTGCAAACATCTCAGGAACAGACGTGTTTAATTTTAGCATATCACTTTGGCAAGAAACAGACCCCAGGCATTAATTTTATTTTTTTAAAGTCTAAGCAAATTAGTATCAGTGCAGTTTTGTTGTACACTTTTACAGCAGGCCTCTATTTTACTTGTTTCGACAAACTCTGCTGGTTTGCGAGATAAACCGTTTAATGACACATGGAATGAAAAGGGACCCAAGCAAACTCTCAACATGAAACACTTGCAAGCACACTTATTGAGTAATATGGTTTAGTGAACTTGCTGACCAAGGCTGCCCACTGATTAATGCGCTGCCCAACTGCTGGCTGAGTCCCCATAGTAATACTATTTCACTGGATAGAATTCAGTGAAGATTTTCTCCTTCCATACGTCTCTGACATTTATTTAGGTGTTAAGTATCCATATATGTTTTTAACTGTACCAATACTTTCCTGAGGTTTAGGATATAAACACAACTTTTATTAGGAGTGGCATGCATCTTGGAGAAATAACTAATCCAGACTGTATATTTTATTTGTGCAAATTAAAAGGTTAGTTGGCCAAGTTAAATCACAAACATTTGTCTCTCTAGATACTGGTTCCGTTTACTCTCTGCATATATATACAGTTCCAGTCACCCCAACAATTAATGATATGCTGCTAATGCTGAACATCGACAGTTGAATTTTCAGTAATAAAATAGTTGCATGAATATCAAAGCATTTGTTAGTGGAAGGTATTGTTTATAAATGGGGAAAGAAGTAAATCTTGGACAGACTAACTAACAGCATAAAGTCATACACCAGTTCAGTGACCCGTGTTTATTACATATAGCCATGTCAATGCTAGCAGACCAAGAGGACATATTGGATAGAACAAAAATAATTAAAAATAAATATTCACATTTTACAAGCATTTGGATATAACAATAAAATGGTGTCATATTAGTTGCAATGTTAAAAATACAATGTATATTTTGATTTCTAAAAATCTCTTACTTCAGCATCAAAGCGAGGATCCTGATAGGCATCACTGATGTTCACAGGGAGACCTGTAGATGCTACAAGTTCAGCAATGCTGTTATTTATTAGCCAGTCAGAATAAGATGATGATTTCTCCACGCTGTCCTTGAAACTATCAAAAGGCATGGCAAGGGAAGACAAGAATACTGTCAGTGTTGTTTGGAAGTCCAGCATGTCTCGTAGGCATATTCACAGAAAGAACAGAACCATTCACAGCTATTAACGGTTAACAAACATTATTTGTGGAGCAATAATTTAGTATTTATTGAAATGGTACATCAAAAAAATCTCTACTCAATTATCTATGTTTAAAATATCATTGGTCTCACAAATAAGGTAAATACAACCTTTAATAAAGAAATACATTTACATATGTATCAGAGTGAGATTACATTCCAAGCCTCTGTGCTATACAGGCCTGCTCAAAAAAACCAACTAGTTGTAAACAATATTTTCTGCAGTGCTACCTGAAAGTATATAATCTTGGGATTTTATTTTTTCAAATTAGTCTAATAATTTCTGGTACTTTTAATTCACACGTCCAATAGCTTTCCTGTCAAGGGAAATGCCGTTTTTTTAAATTATGGTCTGAAATGACAGACCTGAATGACTGAAGAAGGAATCATCAAATAAGTTTTAAAATCAATAATGTAAGTGTGCTGCAGCAGGTGGATCCAAGTACATATACAATACATGAAGTTTTTCTTTCTTTTTTTTCCCCTGTCTGAGCTACTGACTCATCTACCAAGGGGCTAGACAGATGTCAATAGATGAGCATAAGACTAGATTTATGGACTCAACTCACCACACTCCACTGCTGCTTTTACAGAAAACTACACAGGCATTAAAGTCCTCACCTTAAGCCTCATCCAGTCATCAGGAAAATTCTCACTGACACTGCAGAGAGGTTTTTGACATTGTCTAGGTGTAGCTATTCATGCATGAATAAATGAAAGCAAGTTGTCTTAGTTTTAAGAAGAAAACTGATCAATTTTCAACGTTGCTTAGAAATAAAGTGACTCTGAGCAGCCATGAGGAAGACAAGAATAGCTTGAAGCTTCAAAGTAATGCCCATGAATGAAAGAAGGATGCACAGTAAAATGCTTGAAAGACTCAATCAAAATGAAAGGATTGATTTTTACTGGCTGCATTGATTTTCTGGAGACTAATTCAGCTAAGTTGTTCATTTGAAAGGAAACTCAATATTCTTAAAAAGACTATAAATAAAGATGCTAATAATGATTTACACAAATAAAGCTAAGTGTTAGCAACTTTCATTTGGGCTAAACATTTTGAGTGAGTGCAATACATCTTATGTGTATACTTTGACAGGAACCTTTACATAAATAAAATGTTTTCTGAGCTAAGTAAAAAATTCAGTTTTACAATTTAAAATTTCTCAGGAGATCAATACTTGAGAAATAAAAAAATCTTGACAGATAAGGATCTAATTTCAAATGCACAGCTCCCAGTTCATACTTTAAAAATATGGGGGGTATTATTATTATTATATAAGACACTTTAAATTGAAACTGCATTATGGGTGCCAAGCATTTTAAGCAGCAAATAAATTCAAGTAAAAGAAAGAAGACATCATTCACAAAGAAGTTTTAAAAGTATGTTCTACTATGTTGTCTTCACTCCTTACAAGGGCTTTACAACACCACTCTGGAGGAGAGGCACTCAGCTTTCACTAGGAAGAAAAATCAATGATTAATTCTGATGCAAATCACAGCCAGCTAGTGCTCTCTCCACCCTCAGCAGCTCAGAAAACACCAAAGCTACTCTAAAAATCAAAAGCAACAATTTTCTCCAAACTGTGGAAAGCCACTAATCCTGCTGGACTGATGCAGGCAGCTGCATGCCACCATTGCCCACACCCTAGCAGAAGCAACACATGCCATGCAAGAGAGGAAACTGCTGCTCAAGAGCACTGAGCAGTGTTGCAGGGTCCTTTACACAGCTGCTTGTCTTGCTGTCTCCTCCAGAGTATCCCTGGCACAGGCGGTAGAAAGTACAGTGGGGAAGTGGTACAGCCAAAGTCATTGGTACCTTCAATTGTCTTTAAGCAGTGACATAAACCTTTCTGCCTCCTAGGACCAGAAAAGCAGAAAGGTGCCTTACAAAGCATAAAAATACTACAGGAAATGGGGCAATATTGAGCATACATCATCCCAGAGTCTGGTGGTTAAAGAGCGGTAGCAGAGATCTCTGCACTTTCTCTGCCCTAAGCCAACTAGCACAGATATTTTCTCACACACAACCCACATTCTAGCTTATGACCATAGCTGGTACTACCCAGGTTAGAGAGCTGTAATGTCAGCTACATCATTTGCCAAAATGACTTTTGTGCAGAAAGACATAGTCCACAGCACCTTTCCTTGAGCTCATATTCATCTAGAATACATCAGAACTGAACTCTCAAGGCTTCTAACATTTGTATAATGTTTTTTAAAAGAGAAAGAAAATTTAGGAGACTTGGAAAACATCTACTTCAAGAACTAAATGACTGGCAAAACCAAGAGCATTAGTGTGCCATAATGGATAATAAACAAACTTGATCATGGTATGTGCTGGAAAATTACAAATTGAACAAATAAATGCCAATGTGGTTTTGCAAAGTATTTCTTTACAACCAACAGCAAAGAAAAAAGATACAAGTATTCATTATACTATTTCGGAACTAAACAGTTGAGCTGCTATTAGCCAAATGGAGGAATGGCAGAAGAAAAGCCTATTTCCTCTAAAACTGTATAAGAAAATATTTTGGGACAGTAAAAGGTATATTTTCCTTGGAGCTTCTCTCTCTTTCAGATAAAACTTGTAACTAGAACTATTCTCAGCCTATAATCTTTTTGAATTTCCAGTAAAATTTCAAAGAAATAATATTTATCTTCACTGGTGTAAGGCTGAAAAAACTCATCTTGCTATTTTTTTCCACATGAAACGTCTCATGACTTTACATCATTTGTGGCTGTAGAACGTAGAATGAAAAGGGCAAAACTCACTAGAAAAATGTTCAAATGTCAAGGGCTCGAGGCATTGTTCTGTATCCTAAATAACCTTTATTTTCCCACTGTAGTGCAAATAACTCAAGCTGTGCCTGCACTAGATCCAAATGTGACATCATATCTGTCAGTCTAACCTTGGTCTTTGTAAAACCCACTTCATTCTCGACTGGATGAAAAATGAAAGAAAAAGCAATAAATATTTATATTAAGATTCACAGAAATATACCTTTATAAACCTTATGAAGACTAACTACCAGATTACATGTGTGTATTCATGTCTCAGAATAAAGTTAAAATAATCTTGACAACATGCAGAGCAGGCTACTACAAATCGCTTTTTGGTAACATGCTAATATAACTATGGTAACAAGAAATGAGCCAGCTTGGTTATCTTGACACCACTCTACATTGTTTTGACTAATCTGGCTAGAGATCAAGTTTCAGAAAAACAGGAACAACCACTACATCCCTTGATTCATCCTCCTGTCCCTGAACAAAAGGAATGTATTTTCACTCATTTCATTGACCTAGGAAAGACCAACTGCTACTTTCAAGCAGTCAAAAGCAGCAACTTCTCATTCCCAAATGAATCAACATATTATTTATTCATATTTAAACTTTCCTGATTTTTATAATTTGTTTTCCTTTTCCATTTTTCTCACAATTCCCATCTCAATTAATGCATAGGGCAGGAATGTAGATTCTACTCATCTTTCTGTATGGTCCTGAACACTGCTGTCAGTGTGCCCATCACACTGCCCATTTCTGTAGTGCTGCAAGATCAATCTATGACAAGCATTAAGAATTATGACCTGTTGCAATCTCGAGTATAATGTACACATTAATCTTAATGAGGTGGTAGCTTCTTATTAAGCTGGACATGGAGAAATACAGTACAAAAGAAGGCAAATTACCCCAAATATTTTTAGAAGGTGCTTAAAGGGCTTAAATATAGCAAAGCACAAAGTAATCTTCAAGTTTGCTAAGCTATAGGTAACAAGTTGACAGAAGGCCAAATTATTCATTATGGCAGCCTTCTGAAACAGAAAATTCTAATTTAGAATCAGTATTGAGCTGCATAAAACATGTATGCTAATCACCAAGTTTGGGCCCCAAAAGAAGACAGGAACCTTCTCACAGTAGCACTGGATGTTCATCCATTTGTCTGGAATGTTGGATGTTTTATGTGAACTGTCACCAGTTGTATT
Organism: Forpus xanthops; assembly: GCA_032466535.1. Lineage (NCBI taxonomy): Eukaryota > Metazoa > Chordata > Aves > Psittaciformes > Psittacidae > Forpus > Forpus xanthops. Next base: position 58,613 of record JASSUY010042883.1, read on the forward strand.
ATCTTGTAGGAATTAATACAGCAACCCCACATAAACAAAAGCACTTTCTATTACTACTTAGTATTAGCCCTTTATCAATGTTTAAATACAGATATTACTAGGCAAAACATCTATTTTGACTGGGCTCCCAAACAAGATTTAGTTAGAACATCATAATTTCTGGGAAATACACATTCCCCGAGGTTTTTAGGCATTCCAACTTGACAGCAAGAGCAGAAATCAAATTTTACTTTAAACCTTTCAACACAACTGTAATGAGGCATTTTGTCAGAGATCAACAATGTAAATAATTTTCCAATTTTTACTTCAGTATTCACTGTGCAAAGCACAGTTAATATGTCGTCCACGAGTTCAACAATAAAAAGAAAATCACTGGTAACTTCCTGGTTTCCTCTTTGAGACCCTGACACAACCTTAGCACACTTATATATACTCACATACATATAAAAATATAGGCATGCATATTTATTCAAGCAAGTCTCTGAAGCAAACAGGAGTCTTGTTTGAGTAAAAACTGTAGGCACTCCTTCTTCAATTAAATCTATCCAAAGTTCCGTAAGAAAATAAAACTATGATCAAGCAAATTTAAAACTGTGTGAAAAATAAAGCAATCCATTACCATGGAAGACATGAGCACTAACCTGTTGTCAGTATCAGCATTGCATTTTGGAGATAACAACTCAAAGGATTTTGTAAATTTCACAACCTGTCACAAAAAAAGTAACTTAAAACTGTTATTAAGATGAATACATAAGAAAACAGTAATGAAAAGTATATTTAACTGTATTTTTAGCCAGTGGTCTTAGAATAAAAATTCAATCTGTATTCTCCCAATTCATGTTAAAAATACATACTTTGCAAAGTTTGCTAACAGTATCTAATCAAGTAGTATGTCTTTAGATTCCTTCATGAAACCGTTTTATGCAACAGTATACGCTTCTCTTTAAAGGGGTTTGGAACATGAATTGTGGAGCTTTGCTCAACCTTTCCTTTCTTTAATATAGGAAAATAAGCAGAAACATTCACTTGGTCTACTAATTGCAACCAATTTTCCTTGAATTTTTGTGCCAACAGAACATAAGTGATTGGCTAATGTGACATGGAACACCTGTCATGGTTTTAGGATGCTAATGTGGGCTCACTTTTTTCCACTTTGGTTCTGCATTGCAAAAGCTTCTCATGTGATGTAAAAATGATAATATTTTAGACATGGCTTAGCATTGAGTTACTCTATGAAGATCTATTTTGATAAACAGGTTAACCCTTCAAAACTGCAAGAAATTGGGAAAATAACTGGTTTTCCAATTGTAAAAAATGACCAAGTTGGGGGCAAAATGCCATTCTCCTATTCCAAATCAACCCAAGATTTATGACTGTTTAGAAAAAGTTCAGGCTTATCTGAATACCTTAGCTAACCACATTTCAGAATTTGGTCTAGAATGAGAACTCACTGCCTGTGATTTGGAAAAAAAAAAACCCTCAGTGCTCAAAGGGAGCAATAGTACCAAGAACAGAAAAATGAAGTGATCAATGCCACCCGCAGCCTGCTACTGACACAATGTATTTTTCTGTGAAAAATGGAAATAATTTTATACTGGCAAATATAGTGGCATTTTGTAAGAATGTAAAAGTACTGTATATTGAAATTATAAAATGGGGAGGAGGGGGTGTAGGTCTAGAAAGAGAAAATAAGCTACAAACATTAATTACATTTCTCTAACAGAGAACATATAAACTAAACACTAGCCTTGATCTTGTTTTTATGAAAGCTAATGTAATTTAGGGTATACTCCACTGAAAGTACTTAATTTCTATTAGCTTAAATGAAATAAGAATCATGTCTTTCCTCCAGGAAAGAAAATGTTGTTGGGTTTCTTTTCTATCATGCACACAAACTTATGATCCTGCCTCTGCTAATCATTTAGACTTGTTGCAGCCCAACAACAAATAATCAATTACAGAGTCAGTGAATCCAAAGATACTTGAATAGAAAAAAGAAAGATATTACAAGCAACATTTTTATCCTTCAACAACTTTTCAAATCAGTGGAAAGGAGGATAGCTCATATTGAACTGCCTGAAAACACTGAAGAGAACTACCAATATAAAGGCAGTCATTTCTTTTACTACTAATAACAGTACTCAAAAAATGTTAAGCATTTATAAAGAGGCTCTTGTACCATACAAATGGCAGTATTACAAATTCTCAGTGAAAATCCATGTCAAAATGATGTGTGAAGCAGAGCTCTTCATATACCTACATGCATCTGTTCAATGTAACAGAGCTCTTCAATAAAAGAATTTTTCCTCAGTTAAGTGGTCAGAACAAATGCAAGAAAACCCCATCATACTTCAGTAATGCCAAAGGTTGTACCTACTGGGGTTAAACCAAACCAGTGTTGCTGATAAAGATTCAACCTGTACCTAACTTACATTTAAGAATGATGTGCTAGAATACTTGCCATTACTGTACATGTGGAACAGCTTTACCACTTAGAAGCAGATGATCCACCATTCAAATATGAGCCTTGCTGCACAATGCGTAGCCATACTTACTGGTGATTCAATATCTTCCAGTAGCAATACTGAGCACCGTTCACACTTCAGAAGAGTCTGAGCCCGATGCATGATTTTCTTAACAATTTTCTCTAAATCAGTCTGTTCCTCAAAGAGGTCATTCACTACTTCTAGTAAAGCCTGCATACAAGGACAGAAAAATCTTGTATTGGTCATAGACTTAATAATACATGGAACATTGCTAAGGAAGCATAATCTGTGGGACTGATTTTAATATGAGCCAACAGAAACTTTATTCAAATAAAATTCTTCATTATTATGACAACAGAATTAAGGTGGGGGTATCTGAAGAAAGAAGGAAGTGTTTCTTAGCTCACCACTGGGTATAATCTAACTCCTAGCAAAGAATGGGAATCTTTCAAGCTCTTTCACTGTAGTCCAAAAATGAAACAATGGCTGTAATCCAACTCTCCAAGTACACAGTATGGATTGAGTTACTTGATTTTCTATATTGAATTTGCTGATGCATTTAAATTCCATTTTACTAATTTATGGCCCATTTTGCATCTGCAAAGCTGGAAAGAAAGACATCAATACTTCCATATTCCAATAGCACTCTGATCTAGTCTTTACCACTAACAACATGTCTGTAAAATACAATGTTTTAAAACAAAGGGCTTCCCCTCTCTTTTAATCTACTTGAAAAATAATAGGCCATGTTCTTTCTTACCATGAGTCTAAAGAATTTATCCTTTATTCTGGTTTAAGAGGCCAACACTAAAGAACATCCATATAGGTAAGTATATAAACGTTACTCTTCTTAGCTCTCCTAACACAGCGGCTATCAACAAAATGAGTCACAGTCGCTGGAAGTTGACACCACTGGTATCCAGTTTGAAAGGGAAGGCAAATATGAGCTTGCCCATAGCATGTTACCTGCCAACTAATTTTCTCAAAGCTAAAGATCACCAGCAGGTGAGAAATGCAACTAAGTACAGGTCACCATGCAGTGGTCAAACACAAAGATATTTGTTATACCTCATATGGCTGAAGCAGCAACAAGAAACAAAGAACCTTTATTTCTAACCCAACTCCCTGATGTGTCCAACCACCAGAATTTACCATTTTTGAATGAAGAATGAGAATATCCCTAGCACTATGCCCACTCTGAAGATTAAACACTGACTCCTCAAAAAGTCTGTTATTGCTCCCTGCAGGCTGCCAATCTGTAGCAAATTTTAAGTCTCTATGTAGTCAAACAAGTATTTTGTTTGAATATCAAAGAAAAATGTCTTCAGGGGAAAATATTTTGTTTTCACCCCATTTCTCCTTGACATCTTTCCAAAACATAGTGGTCTGTAGTCAGACCTAGACTGAAGACAAGCTCAGGTACTCCATGACCTTTAAGTGTATACACCATTAGAAAGCGCTACGGTTAGTTTTCAAAGTAGTGGAAAGCATTAGTTTCCATACATGGAAAGTACCCATATCCTGACTATATACGTATCACTCTTCAATGTACAGACCCACCCTGCTGTAGTTTCCCCTGCTCACTGAAGCAAGATGAGGTTCAACACTCCTGGTGGTATTTCTACCGGAGCTTTGGAGCTGTGATCTATGATAACACAAGTATCATTTTCTGTCCTTGCAAGAGAGGTGATTAAAAAAAAAAAAAAAAGGGGGAGCAAAAAACTCAATAACTGCAAAAAAAAAAAAAAAAAAAGACTTTTCTGAGAAGTAAATGGCATGGGCATGTGAGCTCAGCATTATTTTCACTTCTTCGGAGCCTCCTCTCCCAATTCATGCATGGCATCAGCAATCATAAGTAATGTGAGTAATGTACCTAAGTAGACACACATTGTCAAAACCCTTCACACACAGGGGTTTTTCTTGCTTACTTTTATAAACATACATTCACATTATTTGCACATGAACTGAATATTACAAATTCAGGGTGGCAAAGGTTTGATATTTCTGGAATTCTATGAGCGTCTGAATCTCTGCCAAAGCAGTGTTCTCTCCGGCACTGTCTGTATCACAAATGCAATTGTTTCAGCACTACAAAACATGGATCTGACATCAGGAAACAACACCACAATGATGAATGTATTTCCCTCCCACGCTCTGTGTTTGCTACCTCAGTGAAGACTAATCTGTTGAAAATCCTTTTTTTTTTTTTTTTTTAATAAAACTTAGTTAAAGTGTCTGCTTAGCAAACACCCAATGCACAGCTGGAATCTGAAGGAACAAAAGACAGGAGTTTCATACTGATCCAAAGTACATTTTTTACTTACCCTGCTTCTGTCATATTCCTTCCTTGAAGCTGCAAATAGCTGGGCATTGGATATGGCAATCCCACAGAAAGGAAGATACATCTGCATCACCTGGTATCAAAAGAAACTCCCAGTCATTAAAAACAATTGAAATTAGACATTCATGTTACTAGCAAAGAGACCTAAACATAGGGGACATGTCCCAGGATGGTCTCGGCTAGCTAACCACTAAACACAAAACAAAAATTATCATGGACAAGGCACATAAAATGGGTGGAACAGAGATCAAAGAAGTAGGAAAGACCAAATGCATTTGGAGTCACAGGTCCAAGCAGTGAGGGTCCTCTGTAACTTCTTTGGGAAGCTGCAGATTCTCAAGTCTATAAAATGTCTGATGAAGATACTACAGGCTCCCTAGAAAAATATTCTTTTCTGGGCTACTTTTTGTTCTAAGCCCAGCAAGAAAGCTTGAGTTACATTCCTGATAATTTCTAGAAGATGTAGATTTTGGAGAGTGCCAGCACAGTGGAACACACAGCACACTGATCCAAAACTATTAGCCAGAAAGCTGATTTTCTTCTAAATAAAGGTGAAAGGGAGAGGTGGGAGGTTAATGAACACACTTGAGAAACAGCCCTGATTCATCACCATACATTAAGAAAGACTGGAGAAGAGTGACTGGGAAACTATTTTGAGGTGCACAAGATGACTTTAGGCTAGCTATGTGAAATGAATAAATTAAGCTAGTCAAATACTTGTAGGACTGGAACTTTCACAAAGATACAATGGATCAAAGTTCAATAACATTAGCATCTTTAAGCCACATAGTGATAACAAGACTGTAACATACTGCCACTGCTGAGTGGTAGCTTAAATCTGAGCCATCAAAGTAAATTTTATAGGTGCTGAACAGCCTTAACATTTGCAAAGCCAGTGAGAGTCAGGATACTCTGCTGTTTACAGAGCCAAAAGAGTGCTTACAGCAGCTAACCTTTCTCTCTGGTCTGTCAAGTAGGAGATCCAGAGTAAGCAATCCTTTCTGTGACAAGTTCTGGCATAAAGAAGGTGGTGTTTGTCTTTGAAATTCCATTTAATTAGAAAGTCACTGCTAACCCAGGGAAGCAAGCTATTGAGACTGTTGGGGGGGGGGGAGGAAGAAAACTGCAGTCATCGAGGAGAACCAGAGCAGCAGCAACTGCTGTTGTACTTTGTCATCCTTAAATACCCCATTGGCTGTATGTCTACTTAACCTGTGTTTGAGTAATGATGAGTTTTCTAAAAGGATTTTCAGATCCTGAATTTTCTGTCTTCTCAGCTGCCATTCTTTCATAATAACTGCAGAATTTAAGGGAGCACACAAATACACCCATACTGCTAGTTTGCAAACACTTTCATTCTTTTCCCATCAAGGTTCTCTCTGAATGAAAATGACATACTTTAGACTCTATGAACACTCTTGGAAAGGCAGTAATTAAACTAGCAAACTATTGCACTAGAGCTGCAGGGAAAACTAGACAAAGTGAAAGACAGACTACTAACAAATCATAAAGAAGGGTTCATTTTTTAAATGGTAAGAACTGAGAAAATTTTGCATATTTCAGCTTAGACAATATACAGAGGTTTTTGTTTAATTTTTTCTTGTACTAAATACAAGCAAGAGATGCAGAGCAGAAAAACTTCAACCTAAGAAAAATCTGACCTTTAATACACTTATGAATATTATAGTGACACTGGATATATTTTTACTAATAAAAATAATACTAGTACTTATTGCCCCTACATTGGAACATCTGTTCCCAAAAGTAATGTTACCCTATGGCAATGGAAAGCATACAAGAAGTTTATGAACCTTCAGACACCACAAAACCAGCAAATAAATAGGAAAGATATCTTTTTTAGCAAGAAAAGAAATATGACTTTGCAATATTGAAAAACATTGCTCTCTGGAACCCAAGATTCCAAGGCACTGACTTTATGTAGAGATTAACATCCATAAAACAGTTGTTTATGAAATGTCAAGAGTTTGGAAAGCTGCTGACTTACATAATTCTTTTCACCCCTCAAGCTAATTGTGTAAGGTGCCATGCAACTATGAAAAAGACACAAAGTTAAGATAGAAGAAATTAATAAATTTCTACAGCTATGAATAAATAAATAAATAAAAGAAAAACCATCAGGTAGAAAGGAACCGCCTTGTGACAACAGATAAATTAATTACCCCTGTTTGCCTAAGAATAATTGACAAAACAAAAGCCTAGTGTCATTCCTCTTTTGTACTCTCTGAATGCTGTGATGCTGCCTAAACTGCTTTCAGCAAATTGTAGCGCAGGACCAAATAAATAAGGAATAGACACATTTCTAGTGGTAACTGAACCTTAAATAAGATTTTTTTAGCCAAAAAATGCAGGATGGAGTGGAAAGCAATTATTACATTCTGAATTCAAATTATAAATTTAAATCAGTAAGACTCAAGACTGCTTCACAAGCACCTCCAAAATCTTGATGTTATAGCTGCTGAAACTCTACACAAATATGGAGGCACATAATATTAAACACTTGGTAAGCCACATCACATACTGTGAGGAGCTGTTATTTTTAGTCACTCAGGGATTTTTCTCTTAAAAAGAAAAAAAAAAAAAAAAATTGAGAAAATGGCACATACCACTATGTTGTGCTTTAAGCCCAAGCCAGCAACTCAGAATCATGCAGCTGCTTGCTCACTCCCTCCCTTCTTCTCTCTGCTCCCAGCAGGATGCGGAAGAGAATCAAAAGAATGTAAACCCCACGGGTTAACATAAGAGCAGTCCAACAGCTAAGGTATAATATAAAACTGGTGGTACTACTGCCAATAATAATAAGGGAAATAACAAGGGGAGAGAATATAAAAACTAAAAAGGGAAGGGGAAAACAACCCAACAATAAACACAAGTGGTGCACAATACAATTGCTCACCTCCTGCTGACTGATGTCCAACCCAACCTAAGCAGTTATCTGGGCCTTCTGGGTAACTCCTCCTATTTTATATACTGGGCATGATGTGCTGTGGTATGGAATTTCCCTTTGGCTACTTTGGGTGTCCTCTCTCTGCTTCCTCCTGGCTTCTCATGCCCCTCCTCACTGGCAGAACATGAGAGACTGAAAAGTCCTTGGTCAGAGTAAGCATTACCTAGCAACAACTAAAAACATCAGTGTATTATCAGCACTGTCCTCAGACTAAAGCCAAAACACAGCACTGCACCAGCTACTGGGAAGGAGAAAAATAACTATTACAACTGAACCAAGGACACACTACAAGCTACATATATCCTTTTTTCCTGTTTTTAAGTGGGAGGTATATAATTACTAATCCTCTGGTGCTCCAAGATAAAAAGAATATAAGCATATTGCATCACTGAACCATAACATACTGTAATTCCATTTCCATTCCTTCTGATTACTACCATTTCTCGTTAAATAAAAGGATGTAATTTATAATGACCATAAATCACAGTGCATATTTTAGTACCTTCATTCTCCAGCATCAGTATGCTTCAGTAATATAATACTGACTTTTGGTAACAGCAAATAAATTGCACAGAAGACCAAATTGTATTGTGAGGACAAAGTATTGAAAGGTTGGTCAAAGACATGTTATTAAGTAGCACATAACACAAAATGACACAGATAAATGACACAGTTATGTTAACTTGCCTTACTGAGACAAGATCTTGTTAGAAGGAGCAATTTTCTTTATCCCTGTCTGCTGCTCTTCCTGTAGCACTAAACAGGCCAGGACAGCTTACCTCTACCAGCCAATGTTTGTATAGGTTTTACCAAGCAGTTTTTCAGCAGTGAAGCCAACCTGATGCTGGAATTTGAAAGGGAATCACTGACACCTGATCCAAAGGTTGAGTATCCAACATGTTTCCATTACACTAATGCACAAATATTGGTGCGAAACTAATAAAAAAAATACCTAATGTATCTTTCTGAAAGACATAAAATATTTTTCCTTTGCTATACTGAAGTCCATTTAAATTTTCTTTCAGATATACTCCATTTTGAAACAATGGAGTACATCTGAAGTAAAATTTGCTTCCACATCTATTTTGAACTAGTTACAGAAAAAGAGCCTGCAGATTTATTAAACAATGCAATTTCCTAAGAAAGTAAATAGAATATAAACCCATCAAAATATAACCTTAACAGATACACCTCATTAATTTATTTTGGCAAATAAGATTAACTGAATTGATTCATTACAGTACTTTGCAGCATATTAATGAACAAATCAGTAAATATGTAATAGAGTATTTTATAAAAATTACATTAAATCTGAATAAGCTAATCTAATGAACCTGCCAAGATGTTGGAAGATACTTCTATTTTTTTCATGCCAACTGTAAGGCGTCAAATACAATAACTGCAGGTTAACAAGATTATATTGTAAATTACATGAGCATTCAGGTTTCAGGTAACCTGTCACAGTTTCTCACATCTAACTTTCCAAGAAGTATTGCATCCTTGGGTAGAACTCCACCCACCTCACAGATTCATAGCAGCATACGAGAGCTAAAAAGCTGTGCTCACTTACAAACGGTTCAATATTTTATCAGAGCAGGAGGCCTTCTATGATAAGACAATGAAGTAACAGGCACTGGTTCAATATCCCAGCCTTCTCATTTGAAAATTATATTCTTTCGTTATAGGTCTATTTTATGTTAGGAGCATTAAAATATAGCCACTGAGGGAATGAACAGGATAAGTACTAGAGACTTTAACATTCAATTATGCAACCACATAAATTTTCAGCTAGGTCCTGAAGATGATGCATCATTTCTGGAAAACTACAGTAAGATCAAATAACCACCCTGACCATAATTACTTTTTCCTTCCCACAGAAGGATATAGTTCCATTGCTTTAGCATCTCCACACATGTCCAGACTTGTATGCCCAAAGTTAGAGCTTTAAATCCACAGTAAGAACTGCAGCACTCGGATATCTGGAAGTACAAAACATTTTCAAATTCTGCATTACTAACTGCTATGGCAAGCAAGCTGGAACCTGTGCTTGTTTCACTGGATTTGTTTATGGCATCAATTCTGAGATCCAGATGAAGCTGTAGTGGTTTAAACTCAGCCTGTAACAGAACCATGCAGCTGCTTGCTAACTCCCTCACTTCTCCCCACTCCCAGTGGGATGGGGAGGAGAATTGAAAGAATGCAAACCCCATGGGTTGAGATAAGAACAGTCCAATAACTAAAGTATAATACAAAACTATTGCTACTACCAATAATAATGATAAGGGAAATAAAAATGAAAATTAATATAAAACTAAAAGGAGATGGGGGAAAAAACAACAATAAACACAAGTGATGCACGACACAACTGCTCACCACCCTCCGACCGATACCCAGCCTGACACAAGCAGCAATCTGGGCCTTCCAGGTAACTCTGCCTAGTTTATATACTGGATATGACGTGCTGTGGTATGGAATATCCTTTTGGCTGCTTTGGGTCAGGTGCCCTGTCTCTGCTTCCTCCCAGCTTCCTCTGCCCCTCCTCACTGCCAGAACATGAGAGACTGAAAAGTCCTTGATCAGGATAAGCATTACTTAGCAACAACTTAGAACATCGGTATGTTATCAGCACTGTCCTCCGACTAAAGCCGAAACAACAGCAGTGCACCAGCTACTAAGAAAGAGAAAAATAACTGTTACAGCTGAACCAAGGACAGAGGCACACCAGTTCTCCCTCAGAATTTCAGAGCACAGTCTTTCATGTGCTTCCTCTTCACAGTCTGAATTCCATAGGGTAGAGGTTCCATACCTAGTGGTATAGTCATCTGGGCATATCAGCATTCGGACACCTACTCTACCAGCATCACAATGTCTTGAGGTGTAACACTCAATTTTCCTTTCATCTGGCTTTTCATAGGTGCTGAGGCATACGCAGAATACGTAAGTTAGCAAGATGCTTATCAGTGTTTCTCTGAACTGCTAAACATAAGTTAAGGGTTTCTCTCATGATCTGGGCTTTGGTGTCACAATAACTTCATAGCGATATAATTTTTTTTTACTATCAGAAGGAGGCAGGAGGCAGGAGAACACCCCTGGTCAAACTCTTTCTGATAACACCTTTCCCTGCATTGCACAGACTGGGGATGATGGTCCTTGCAGAACCTAAAAATCCTTCCCTTGTTACCCAAGAAAAGGCCCTGCAGGCTCATACTTTAAAATTTTGAAAGAACACTGTTTTCTAGAACTGAGTATCTCACAAGAAATAAGTTTTGACATCTTCTCTTCACAAGAAGGTATAAAAAGTTTTAATATATAAATAGTTTCCCATATAAATATATAAGCAGTTTCCCAGCTGCAGTGTTTTACCCTCACACATAACACAAACTCCATAACAACCACAGAACAGTACAAAATATTACTTTTCTTATCCCATTTAGGAATATAGGTGTTAATATCTGCAGGTCTCAACATGTCCTTTGGCAGACCTGCAATGCAGAAAGCTATTAGCTAATCGTGAAAACCAGCCAGTGCTGCAATGGCAGCACTCTGCAGAGGTAAGGTGCAGCTTCACGCTTGCTGGCTGGAAAGCAGCCCTGAGTCCAGCTTCAGCTAAATGCAATGACATTCATCCTGCCTCCCCCATATGCGGTTCCTCCTGCATTAAGCATCCTCAGAGAGCACCCACTGCCGTAACTATTGACTAGATACAGTTAAACTCACGACTTCTGCATAGTAAAAGCACTCCTCTGCCTGTGGTCACAAATAAAACCAAGCTGATGTCTGGTGGAAGAAGCAGCCGCTCAGTAAGGCTTGTGTACCCAATCTGGCACAAAGTCTAGGTTAAGCTCCCTGCAAATGCTTGTCTGGTTCAACTGTTTTCTTTAGTGTCCACAGGAGCCACTTCTCTTTACACAGCTTCCTTGGTAAGTAAGCCTGTGGTGTAAGCGAGCTAGTACAGGCTTCCTAGAAAGACAAAAAAGGTCCTTTTAAAGTAAATGTTTTACTACAGTTTCAAGTTGTGTTGTGGACATACTAAAAACCAAGTCAGGGAACCCAGCTGCCCTTTGAAGCACTTCCCAAAGTGTTAAAAATAGGTTCAGGTAACAAAATATACTGAATCCTGAAAACCACAGACCAAAATCAATTGCAAATTGGTTAAGAACAAGCATTCATCCAGACTCCACTACTTTCTGCCAGCTGTGCAGTGCCCAGCTGTCCATGTCTCTTGTAAAATGATTGACACCTAGGCTTACAATTATCAGAAATATTTTCCAAAGTTATTTTTTCATCCCAATGATGGACAGAACAATTGCTTGGTAGAGACACCCCTGGAAGTATGGGCATACAAGTAGGACACATAGCACCTGCTTATATCAGTGAACCTGAGAGGCTCACAGGGCAACTTTCTTATCTGACATTTTGAGGTTCTTTTTAGTTTCCATTTGCATGTGATTATTATTTATGCAGCACCATAAAAATGCCTTAATGCTTCACAAACAGAAAGCATCTCTGTCCCATAAAGCCCACTAACTGTAAGCTTTTGGTGGCTGTAAACAGCCTGAAAAAGACCATGATAGCATTTCTTCAGCACTATGATTCTGTGCTTGCCTGCCTCATATAATTACTGGCACACATTCAAACCAGATAACTGCATCACCAGACGGATTACAACACTCATCTCCTGTAGGAGCAGACTGATTACAGTTTGAAAACCTGAATCTTACGTAGGTCACTGTCCTCACAAGTCATGGGACTGGGAGACTGTCGCATGCAGGACCAAGGGGTAAGAGTGTACCTCAAACATTTTCAGTCTCTGACCATTTTTTAGGTCCCCATCACTGCCCTTCTTCTGCTATGGCACAAAACCCATCTTCTCTTTTTTTCTACTACACACCTATGATCATTAAACAGGGAAAACAAATGAGCATATTGACTTCTGTTTACTTTAATGCACTTGTAGAATTATTACTATAGCCAGAACTATACACATCTACTGATCCTATTTCATTTTTCTGGCAGAAATTTGGAGGTTCCTTGCCCAGGTCAGTTTACAGCTAAACATTATTCATGTCTGCCCTCACTATCACAAGGTAAAATTTAAAAAAAAGAAATATCTAAACCCACTGAATTATTTTGTCATACACAAAAACATTGGCACTAGCTATTAAACCTATTTTTAGCAATATTCTAGCAGACATGTTTAAACATGTTAATGTTGCACTGAATTTAGCGCTTGGTATAAAGTGGGAAGGACAATAAATTGTACTGTAAATTTCCATAGAGCACCTCATTTTAAATGCTGTTGCTCCAAATAAATCTGAAATATGAAAACATTTCTACTAGAGACTAGAAAGTTAAAAATAGTTTATATGCAAACTGGCTACTATTCTAGGATCCAATCTTCTGATCTTATATGTGCAAAAATCCAGCAATTTTCACTGGAAGTGTCTCCTTCTTTTACATACACCTGAATCAGGGATGCCTAGTAATAAGCCCTGTTCCAGCAAACACTTCAAACTGCCACTCGGGTATTCAACATGATACAAAGCCAGCATTTCCAGCAGGAAAACCAGGAGTAAGAAGAGGAGAAAAGTTACATAAGAGTTAGCAGTCAAAGACAAAAAAACAGTGACACAAGGAGCATCACCATGCTAGTGCAAATATCTGTAAGACAAATGCCTGGCATTCAGCACTTAGTCCTTGGAGTTCAGCAAAGCAGCACAGAAGCTTGAAATCAAGGAAAAGACACCTTGCAGGCAGCCCGAGTGATATGCTCCTATATTATAAGCAAGCTGAAAGCCATGGAGATTCCTCAGTGCAAGGGCTATTGGGGACTCTCAAATCTGGATGGTGGAGGTAATGCACCATGTCTGTCTAAGCATCTGCAGCTAGAAGGCCATTAAATCAACCTGACAATTACAGTTTATGTTTATTTTTTATCAAGGCTAGTGTTTCCATCCATTAGTTTTGAAAGTTGGCAGTGCACCATCCTTTGTAGAAAGTCTTACTGAGAAGTGCTAGGCAGCTGTTATTAGTTTGTCTGAAATAACATGAATGAGCAGCCTCATGAAAGGTCACAAATGTCCTCAAAACCACAACTCCTACCCACCAATTAACTTTCTCTCCTTCAAAGGCTGAGCATCAGTCGTCTTTGGCACATCTGAATTATATTATCACTTAACTAAAAGTCACGCTGAGAGGGTTTGGAGAAGATATTTCACCTGTGTAATTTTTTCCACAGAGACCAAGAGTGGCTGTTACTGCCTGGCTCCTCAATCTTGTTTGAAAATGAGGCACTAGAGGCCAGTCCCCAGGCATGGGAGCCTGCAACTATTGTGTAATGCAGACCATTCTGCAATGCCTTAAATCTCAGTATATCAAAGCACTTTGACAGACCAGACCATGAACAAAGTTTTACAGCAGTAGTATCATGTCATTTTTTTTTTTTTTTCTTTTCTAGAGACAGCAAAATTGAGCTGAAGAAAGATTAAGTGATTTATCTGAGGGGAAAAACAAAGTCAGGAAGAAAGATTTTATCAAAGTTTTGGAAAAGCTCCATTTCCACTATGCCTGAATCAGTGTACCCAGCCTGCCCAGAGACATTTATAAAAGCTTTGGAAATGTCCCTGCATGAGATGGGAAGATCTTTGTATTGGCACTGCAGAGTGAAGAGCAGTGAAGACCAATACTATCAATGCTGAAAAGAAGAGCTGCAGATCAGAACTTCAAATTGGCATAGCAGAATTAGTAAGTGTCACTGCTTCAAAGTCGATTTTTCCTACAACACAATTGCAGGCTTCAGTTTTAATCTTTCAAATTACACCACTATTGAAAGCAAGAATAAATTCCATATTCATCCATACATTGAGAATGTTATCTTCAAGTCACAGTTCTACTTACAACTCAGTTGCCATCTCCCAATTCTTGTCAATGATGAAAACTAGATTTATTCATATACTTCCTGCTGCTGAAAATCATTTCTCCTAATTCTTTTCTTAGTCATAATTGAAGTGTCTTTTATTTTTTCATACAAATTAAACTTTGTCTTTAGAATCAGAGTGCAGGTACAGGATCAGAATCACAAACTCGTTGAGGTTGGCAGGGACCTCTGGAGGTCATCTGATCCAACCCCCTACTCAAGCAGGGCCACCTAGAGCTGGTTGCCCAGGACTGTGTCTTAGATAGCTTTTGAATATCTCCAAGGAGGGAGACTTCACATCTCTGGGCCACCTATGCCACCACTCAGTGACTCTCATGATTAGAAAGTGTTTACTGATGTTTCCTGTGTTTAAGTTTATGGCTATTGCCTCTTGCTGTGTTACTGAGCACTCTGAGAAGAGGCTGGCTACATCCTCTTTGAAATCTTCCATCATCTATTTATACACACTGATGAGAACCCCCATGAGACTTCCCTGATAAACGGTCGCAGCTCTCTCAGCCTTTCCAGTCCCTTTAATAATTTTTGTCTGTATGTTCATTGGACTCTGTCAAGTTCAACCACATATCTGTTGTTTTTAGAAGCCAGAACTGGACACTTTGGTATGAGTCCTGAGTGAATCTTAATCCTGTTGTTGCAAAAATACTGCATGCAGTTTAATCAAAATAAGAATTTATCTATGTATAAGAGTCTGCACCTAGATCAGTGATAGTAATATCTAACTAAGTTTCTATTCAGGTTCTTCTCTTGTATACTTCAAAAGGTGTTTCGTGATTTTTTTTTAAAAACAAAAAAAATTACTTTAACAGTAATATTTTTTTTTCTTTCTTTTTTTTTTTTCCATGCTGAACTAACAGAAAGGGAAGGTTTCTGGAAGAGTTTACTGCAGAGGCCTGATCCTCTGCCATGCTGAGTTCCATTTCAGCAAGGTGGGCATTGTTGCCTGACTAAAGCCAATGCTGGTAAAAATCTTTCCTTTTAACTGAACCCCCAGCTGAAATACAAATGCCTGAATCTAACACATAAACCCATCAGGTTTCACAGGTTAAATTGTGCCTGGTATGAATAAGTTTAGCTCCTCTGACTGCCCACTCTTTGCAGCATTAGTCCAAAGGAGATGGAAAGGGCTCCTTCTGCTCAACTAGAAAAAAAAAGGTGAAGCAAATTTTCTTATGCAAGTGAGATCTACAATTTGGGAGACAGTTTAAGCTTAAGCCAGGGACTCAGGACACCGACTGTATACCCTTTGCATTACTGCTTGTCAATCAAAGCATTTATAGTGCTTCTTAAAATACCTTACTCCCAAATAAAAGAAAAAAAAAATCTTCAATGAGCACAAATCCCACAAAAGACAAATAACTAACCCTGACTTTCACCACATTACTTTCTATCTGTCTTCCAACCAAGTACATCAGTACCTTGAACTCTTCTTCCACAATACATAAAAGCATCACAACACAACAACATCGTATTTTTTACATAAATCCTTATGTTATTTTGTTGAGTTTTGCCTCAACATTGGAAAATTTGCCAGTGGTTTTTCTACATTTGCCTATTTGGACTTTACATGTATATTTTGTGACTAATATCATTGCTACTGAATGTCATAGCTTTTCATGCTGGTGACACTAGTCTACACATACATTTCTCCTGAAAGTTCTTATTCTCCTTTCTAGTTTATAAGGTGAAAAATAAGGAATAGAGTGTATCTCAATGCATTATTTTTACCCATATACTTTTTCTTAAAAATGCAATATTTCTGCAAAAGTGTAGAAACTTTTTCTAGCAGAATGGATTATGCAATTTGACACAATTGAAAATACTGTTATTTGAAACTGGTTATGCCAATTAGGTAATCTGAATTAGCTTCTTTTATAGCATTTTGAGATCTGATTAAAAGCACTGCTAACACAACATGTAATTTCTACCTATCACACTGTAAGTGTTAATGTTTCACATGAGGAAGTAGGAGAATAAAACCTACAAACCTTTGACAAAGAAAACAGTTCACAAACTGTTGTGTTAAGCTCATATATGAAAAAGGTGGTACACAGCAGCAATATCCTCTTTAGAACTTTTTCCATGCAAAATGACTGAGAATTTGCTGGAGGGAAAGTAATCTATAAACCTAGACAGTATTATTCTTAATGGTATACAAAAAAAAAAAAAAGAACAAAACTTAAGGTTAGTAGCTACTAAATTAGAGACAGATGAAAACTAACATAATACCAAGGCACTAGAATAATTTCTTACATCACAAGAAGGAACAAAAATGCTAATTCTTATTAGATTCAAATGACAAGAGCTTTTGAAAGGCCATCATAAAGAACAGGAAAAAAAATCCTTAACTGTTTTCTTAATAAAACTGTTTACAGAAAAGTGTGTTGAGCAATTGCATTACCTCTCCATTATGAGCACAGTTTAAAGGAACAACAGCAGAAAAGTAGCTGCAGTAATATATCCAACATCTTAATTTGGATTTATGTGTTTGTAACTTATAGAATTTTGTCTTTAAAAGTGTGGAAGTGTGGTTGATGCCTCAAGGACATTTTCATCAGCTCTAGCTCTATCAATTCCACTGACGTCTGTTTCTTTTACCCTTTCCAAGCAGATGCCAGTCAGAAGTTGAACATAAATGTTTACAGAATTTCAGAATTATGAAAACTGAATCACATCATTGTAGCCACGTAATTTTTAGTACAGCCTGATTCGTTTGACATTCCCTGCTTTCTCTGTGTGACAGTTCCAGGTCTACCAGGATGTCCAAATCTCACATTTAATTGTTAATTCCACGCACAAGAACATGCCAACAGAAACAGGAAAGAAGGTGATCATCTCTGTACAGAACTTTGAATCCCATCCATAATTTTAATGACAGCAAATAGGAAAAATATGTAGTATGATAAGATCTAAAGCCACAATTTTAGAGAAAGTGATCTAAATTTGTGTTTCAATTTTCCATCTTCACTGCAAAAATAAGAAAAGAACACATATGGGGAAAAAAAGTATTGTCCAGTAAATAGAAAATGAATCACTGTTTACCTTCATAAGTTACACAATCTGCAATATTGAAAATTCTAGAATGCAAAATGTGGTTTTGCATGAAAAAAAAATACACTTCTGTCTTTAATCTCTGTTTAAAAAAAAAACAAAGATGAAGCATCTAGAATTTAATTGTTTTGACCAGGATCTTCACTAGACATTTTAAGAAAGAATCTTTATATGTATGAGAGCCAGGTACTCCCTTTCACTTCAAGTTCAGCCTTGAAAGCACAAACTGTCAGACCAGTTACGAGTCAGGCATATTACTGATCCAAAAGCTCCATTTTTATTTTTCTTTCCCTGGAATTCTCTCCAAAACCATCACCTTATAAATAAGTGCTATTTTGGTAAATGTTGATTTCTTCCTTACAGCTTCCATTAACTCTGCAATTAGGGAGGTCAATTTCATTAACTTTTTCCAGTTTCAGCTCATGAAATTTTAAGAATAAGATCAAGTACTACTTTGGGTATTTCCCCAATTCCTTAGAATTTGCAAGTACATGCTCTACAACAATTTACAAAATGCAGCTTTAACACATATTTTTTGTGTGTGTATGTGGGGCATTTCAGTTGAAACTTCAGAAGTTAACTCAGACACTAAATTAATGCCTTCCAAAACTGCCTTTTGAGCACGACTGTTCCACAAAGCATCAGGAGAAGCATTGTATTGCTGTCATGCTTTAAGCCCTGCTGGTAAAACAGGCACTCACTTGCTCCCTTCTTCACCCCTACTCCTGGCTGGATGAGAATTGAAAGAACGTAAAACCAATGGGTTGAGATAAGAACAGTCCAATAACTAAAGTATAATACAAAACTACTAATAATAATAACAAAGATGGTAAGGGAAATAAAAATTGGAAAGAATATAAAACTAAATAGGAAAGGGGAAAAAAAAACAACAAACAAAAGTGATGCACAATACAATTGCCCACCACCCACTGACAGATACCCAGCCCAAACTGGGCAGCAATCTGGTCCTTCCAGGTAACTCCACCAGTTTATATACTGAGCATGATGTGCTGTGGTATGGAATATTCTTTTGGCTACTTTGTGTCAGATGTCCTGTCTCTGCTTCCTCCCAGCTTCCCCTGCCCCTCTTCACTGGCAGAGCATGAGAGACTGAAAAGTCCTTGATCAGGATAAGCATTACTTAGCAACAACTAAAACATCAGTGTGTTATCAGCACGGTCCTCCCACTAAAGCCAAAACACAGCACTGCACCAGCTTCTAAGAAAGAGAAATATAACTGTTACAGCTGAAACCAGGACAGTTCTGTATTACTGCGTCTTTGAGTTTTAAGACTGGGTAGACTCAGCAGTCTGACTTAAAAAAATCTGATTTTTAAGGTACTGCAGGCTTCAAGGGGCTGATGAAAGTGTGTGAGGTGGCTTGGATGTGAGCCATGCTTTTTCCATACATCACTGTGTCTCTTGCACTAATGACTCGCACCTGCACATGCTGCTCTCTGATTTCTAGGCAAAGTTATTTATAAACTGGAGCTGCAGTGCCTAACCCTGGTGGTACAACTATACAGATCATGATTTACCTAAAGCACTTGTCTGTGAAGTATAGCCAATCTAGGAACACTGAATTCACTCTCTTTTCAGGCGCAATGAAAACTGGACTCAGCTTTTCCCCTGATAAACCCCACATCGTAATTTTATCTCGCAGACCGTTATAGAACTGATGTGGTGAAAATAAACACAATCACAGACCTCTAAGGGCCTCTCAACACAGAAAAACACCCTATCTTCTCTCACAGCAGGTATTTGCCACACAGGCTGTTTATACCTGGAGACTTGTGTGTCGCAGGCCACTGCAGACAAAAAAAAAAAATTATTAAAGCAAAAATACTGTTGCTCCAAGCTGATGATCACAGTCTTGCCTGAAGTGTCTCACTCCCTGTTCCGGAGAAGTACTCAAACCTCCACATTACAATCTCTGTTTTCAGACCCTCTTCTCCAGTGCTCAGTCTTTTGCTAGTTAAGATTTCAGGAGCATCAACATTTGGTAGCAGTTATGTATCTTTTTCTACTTCCTTTGCAACCAGCCATGAAGTGCGTTTACTACAACACCAGATGAGGCAATCTGTCTTCCTTTCTTTCTGTGGGGTAATTTGGTGAAGGACACAGAAAAAACAGTTCAGAACAACTGCATAAATGACTTCTCTGTGAGCGTTATAAACCATACAACATGTTACATCCTCAAAGATATAAAACAGTGATCTGCTGAAGTGTAAATATTCTAAGATGTCAATCTTACACCTAGCAAGCACACAACATCTTTAATGCTGAAAATCACATAGTGTTTTGGATGTCGGATTAAAGTGATTGTGCACCTAAACAGAGCTCTGTTTAATGGAAGAAAACCAAGCCTTTGTATATAAGCAAGCCTCTAACAGTTATTTATGCAGACATGCGTTTTCCTTCTACCAACACAAGGTTCTTCCAAATGTACACTTGGGTATACTTCATTGTGGGCCTCAAAAGAAAAACAGTCAGATATTAATGTTAATATGGCTGTTGAACTGCAGACTGGAGGGTATTTGATTTCAGGTAGCTGAGTTGTGTTCAGAAATCAATATCACACCGTCTGGTGCAAATTTACTGATGTTAAGGGCTTACTTCTGCCTATGTTATTAACAGTTCAGGCTAGGGCCAATTTATTTTAAATATTTACAGAGCACTTAACAAAACAAATCATCACTTCCAGCTGATATTACTTTAAGTAATACCATAGATCGTTCAGCCTTAGTTTTATTCTGTAGTACCAAGGAGTGAAATATTTCACAAACAGAGTAAGTATATCTGGTCTTTAAATTACAGAAATAATAGGAAAACAGCGTGTCTTGTCATTGTACAGGCTATTCTCCCCTCATAGATATTTAATTAAAAATACATGAAAAGAACAGTGGTTTTGAGTTGCTTAGGATTTGAGTAGGCTTGCTCTCTTCTTGTTTCTGTAGTTTTGGACTGCAAAAGTTGTTATTAAACAAGCAATGAATGCTAAACAAAACAAGGCTGAATGATCAGGGAAGTCCCCTGGGTCATACATCCTTGCTTCTTGCAGCTGAGTAGAACAACAAAAGAGATGCAAAGAGAAATTCAAATTCATCTCACTGTACATCTGCCCACATCTGCTCTCTTTCTGCTTTTATTCCTTTCCTATATGAGTTTAAACATTTTCCCACTGCCCAGTATTTTTATCTTAACTTTATGTGCTTAGGAAATAATCAGTCTTAGTTTAGGTTGTCTTTCAGTAGGCATTCAGCCTTGTTGCAGTCTTTACACCCACTCGGTGTTCCATCTTTTCTACCTTCTTTTTCTAACATTGCTTTATTCTCTTCTCAAAATTCTTTTTTTTTTTAGCTTCATCTCCGCTTACGTATCAATTTTAATTTAGCTATTACTTCCTGAAAAAAAAAAAAACAAAAAAACAAAAAAAAACCCTCTATCTTACTTTGTTTCAATTCATTTGATGTTGTGATTTTTTTGTAGGAAGATATTCACTAAAAATTAAAGTCCTCTATTCATGGAAATGGAACAGCCCAAGAAAGAATGGGCAAATTCTACATGCTAACCTGTCATATTGTCCTAAAGTACAATATAGGCAGGTAACTTTTTTTTTTGGTACTTTTTTCATGATAAAATTTTTACCAGTACCTATTTGACAGTGGATTTTTTGAGTTTTCTGAGAAACTGAACCCAAAGCATAAATTGATTTCTCCGAAAAAGACCAATAGATGGTGCCAGTAGTATCAAATCCAAAGTACCAAAAAGCTCTATATCATTATACAAATTGCCTGGGGCATTTAAACAGAGAGCTTGCTGCAACTTTTTATGTACAAATAGATTCTTGATTCTGAAGACAGTTCATTTTTAATTAGCAACTGTAAATCTGATTTCAGAGGCTGGGGAAAACAAAACAAAACAAAACAAAAAAAACCATAAATGCCTCCCTCCCTACACACAATTTTTCAATCTCCTGTTTCTAACAGCTGCTGGTCTCACAAAGAAACAATTAGCCAGTTTTTGCACTGGCATTGCTGCTCCTTCCCATCTGTACAACTTTACCCCTTGCAGATTCATGGAAAGTCAAAACCATCCATCCTGATAGGAGAAAAGAGGCTCCAGAGCACAGGGAATTTCTGGCTTTATCTGCTTTCATCCACATGACTAGCAGGCAATCTCTGCACCACCAGCAGTCTCACACAGTTTCACTGATAGACAGTTGTGCAGGCAGCACACAAGACGTCACATGTACTACAGGGCATATTCCTGCTGGTATAATGCTCTCAAAGGTGCTACTTCTAGTTGGATACACATTTTATATCAGAGTCAGGTTGTTCATACATACATAATCACAGAAGACAAAATGCTGACCTAAACCATAGTTGTGCTAATATATGTGTTTTGCTAAAACAATCACCCCAAAACAAATACACCAACCAAAAAAAAAAAAAACAAAACACAACACCAACTCCAAAACAAAAACCCTAACAAAGCAAAAAAAACAAAAAAAAACACACACGCACAAAAAAGAAATCCCAAAACACAATCAAACAAAACAATCAAAAAAGGGGGGAAGGAAAGGAAGGAAAAAAGAAGAGAAGCTTATAATTAATAAAGCTTCTGTCCCAGACCCTCAATAAATCAAAATTAGTACAGGACATTTCCCTCTCTTATTACAGGAAGATTAGTTCCTGTAGCCAAGACACAAAGAAGTGTCAGAGTTGTGTTTTCTTAGCTCTATCTCTGACCTAGAAGGTTACTACAAAGCCATTGATTCTGAGTGAGCATCACTAGAAGATTTCAAAGTACAGTGAAGTTACCACAAGGTTGCAGAGAACAAAATATTCTCATTTCCCACACAATCTTCATTAAAAAACAGGTTTTTTTCTCAGTTCTCATATCAATATGAAAGTTTTTCAGAGATAAAGTTGTCCATAAGAAAAATGTTGGTTAGATTTTTTCCTATTCCCAACAGCTCACTCTTTTCTCCTAGTTTGTTCTATTCTGAGAAACAGTCAAGGCACTAGACAAGCATTGCTTTTTTTTCTGTTAGTTACCACTGTTGATATCTCTGGCTTCAGAAGTGCCGGACCTTCTCTTTGTCCTGCAGCTGAGAATGAGAGTTAACATCTCCCTTCTCTGGGACTCTGAGTAGCAATGACACTGATCTTAAGCATCCTTGGCAGGACATGTCTGCATAAAAACATCCTATGTTCAGATGATAACAGCCAGTAAATGAAGTGCCATAAAATCAAAGGAAACTGAAACCATGAGTTTCCATGCCAGAACTTCATCCACTACTGGACAAACATACTGAAAACTGAGGCTTTCACATCCACTCTGCAAGCATGTGAATATTACGTTTCCTACTGTAACTAAACAGGCTTGACTTACTACCGAGAGCTACACTAGAGCTAGGAGACTAACTGCAGTAAATACACAAATAAATATCTACAAGGCTTCATTTTGAATATAAAATCCATTTCCTGCTGCTGTGTTCAACATCCATTTACATGAAAAAAAAAAAAATCAAGCTGCACTTGAATTTATAAATGATTCTTATTTATGAAAAAAATCTTTCCCTTCCCAAACACTGTATGAAGGCAGGCAACGGGAATGGCATTACATTAACAATACCAGGAGCAAACTGATACTTTGTACATATTTCATGTGCTCCCGTAAGCGCAACAGAAATGTGAAAGCAGCCAGGCTCCTTAACGCTTTTTGGACTTCTGAAGGTAAAAGTCAGATCATGAATGGCTAGCACAAACACAATGTAATTTCTAGAAAGGTGCAGGGAAGCTCTTCAAATACAGGAGTCAGGAGAGAACTTGCTTCACTGAGAAGGCACATTTCTGATCACAAGAAAATTAGACAGGTACATATTTCATATTTATATTTTGATAGAAGTACTGAGTTCTGCACACTGATGGCTGCTCTTTAGGCCCATTTCGCCCAATTTTGACTGCAAGTTGGTTTCATCAAAAGAGTGAACTAGATTAAGGAAGTAAATATTGCTTTGAAGCAGTTATTTTATATAAGGAATGCATGAAGTCTTATCACATTGAACCAAGCAAAAAATAAGCAGGAGAAGGATTATTTGCTTCAAGTGTTAACCCTCTTTGAGTCAGCTCTCGCACAAAAACTTTTTTTCCGTCTTACTCAGGGCTCTGCTAGTTCTCACTAGTGTGTGCCCACAGACCTCTCTTCTGCTTACACAGGTACATACCAGGTAAGCACCTCTGTTGTGGGCTGTGACAAGTGCGCATCAGTTTGGGGACTGCTGACTTGACCCTTATGTTCCATAAGGGATCCTAATTGTTTCACAGAGCTGTCAACAAATGAAGGGCCCAAGCTACTGACTTAAAGTAATCCAATGCTTGACAATGCCAATATGCATTTATAATGCACTTACTATTTCGATGAAAGGAAAAGCACTCTCATTGGTTTAGATATGAAAAAGAGTGTTGTGATTGTCTCTCTGTGTTTTAGGTTGTGAGTCATCTTGCATAAAAAGTCCCTTGATTTCAATGGTACTGCAGAACACCATGTTCTTTTGCTTCCAGCTGCTTAAAGTCTGTAATCTAAGTGTGTCTGAGAGCTCTTTGGATGTGAACTGCTGGTCATTCATATAGTTGCTAATAAAACTGGCTAATGATGTTGAACCCAATTATTTGTGTTATTGTGTATAATAAAAAAATACAACTGGAGTCCTAATTCAACAGCATTAAAAGACACACAGAGAATTAAAACCTCATGCAGAAAACTGATTGCATTTCTGTCATGGTTTGAGGCTCTCAAACCCATGTAGCTGCTCTCTCACTCACTTCCCCTTCTTTCTTCTCTCCCCAGTCCCAGGGAGATGAGAAGGGGAATCAAAAGAATGCAACTCCCACAGGTTGAGATAAGAACAGTTTAGTAACTAAGGTATAACATAAATCTCTACTGCTACCACCAATA
>JASSUY010042884.1:0-18186 GCA_032466535.1 Forpus xanthops
GGAAGAAATTCTTTACTGTGAGGGTGGTGAGGCACTGGAATGGGTTGCCCAGGGAAGCTGTGAATGCTCCATCGCTGTCAGTGTTCAAGGCCAGGCTGGACAGAGGCTTGGGGTTTGGCAGTGACTTGTTTTTTTTTTTGGTTTTTTTTTTAAAACTACTGTAATAAATCTTGGTATAGCTACTAAAATACAGGAGAGAGTTTCCAGAGATTTTGCTGAATTTAGATAAGACTGGACATGATTAATATCACTCTTTAGCTGGATACCCAGCATACGGGTATACTGCCTGTATCAGATTCCAAGCTCACACATAGAATTTTTCGCCAATCTTCCCTGCTGTCATCCCCAAAGATTAACTATTTCTGTTAACTCCCACCCTGTTGGCAAATAATATATTCTTCTTGTAATCATAGCCTAAGGAATTAGAAAAAGCATCTCAAGGAGCGGACACAGAAAACAAGACTTGAATATGGAAATGTTATCACTAGGTCTGATCTGAGCTCCATCTAGTTGTGTGTTTCAACACAGAAGCAGGTACACACCAAAAACCTCAAAGGAAGATATAAAAAAAAAGCAGCACTTTTAAGAACTAAAAATTGAATAAAATTCTGACTGATAAACTTTTATCTAAAAATAAAAAATTTAACTGAATACTTACTAGGGTTTTTAACAGCTGTAATGAACAACAAGGTATTTTCTTCACCTTATAACTATTTTGCAAACTTTTAATATGACTCTTCCTAATATTTTTTAAAGTTCAGTTTTTCTCCCCAGCATTTTCTCCTGTATTCATGAAGAAATTAGTTTTATATATATCTATGTCATACAATGTTATATATATATATATATTTCATACATACAAAAAGACATTCATATTAAAATACTGGCTATATTATTTTCTATCCCATTTGTTACTCAAAATCCTTGTTCATCTGTTCACTACAGCTGGAAGTATAGTTGCTGTTGTCATTAGCAGTGACAACTTAAGACTAGCCCTGGTAAATACTGAAGTTTCCAGGAATTCCAGTCACTATGTTGATGGCATGAGTCTTTGATAAGATTATTCCTGGGTGTTTTAAACCATAAGAATCAGCTGGGTTTTTTTATAATTTTGTCATTGGTTTTAAACATTATGCACAACCAAAACGAACAAGTAGACAAGCCCAATTCTATGAACTGTAAGCACATAATTCTGTTTCGAGTATAATGTGGGACCCAATGATACACAAGGTTCACAAGTAAGCTCTATCTCCCTCAAAACATATTTAGAGATACCAGTGATAATGAGTGGACATGAGATGATTTATGGTACTGAAAAATTCAATATACATAATCTTCCACTTCTGTTGAGTACATTGGAAAAGATGGTCTTGGAACAACAAAGACATAGATAAATAATTGATGCTGCTGGATGGTCCTGGACGACACTCCTGTGAGAAAGATCTGTAGGAGACACAGGCTTCTTAGCTTTGACTTGAATCCCAGTCCTTGTGCCAGTTATGACATAGCTGTGCATGTGTGCAGCCACATACCTGCTGATCTGAACTTGACCTGTGAACTTGACTTCTCAGGATGATCCCAGGCCTGTAAGGAGATCCTTGTGCTGGCTGCTCTGCTGCTGTGCGTGCTGCATGACTGCATCCTGGTTGATGCAGGCACTGCCCCTGCCAGCCTTATTCTCAGAGGTTGGCTGTAAGGAACAGCTGCTTCCTGACACAATATCTCTGATATAAATTATATTTTATTATTATTATCATCGTTTGATAAGTAAAGAAAATGAATTTTTAAGAACACACTGACTTTCTCAAGGTGAAAGAAATAACCACAGCTAATAGACTTTAAATCTTATGGCTTCTAAAAAAATAAAGCCTTTAGAAAAAAAAAAAAAGTGTACACCATGCCTTTATTACTAATATTGCTTGCAGAAGACTTCAGGTAAATTTTGTCACAAGAAAAATAAGGTTGGATGAGAAATCTCAGTGGTGAGATTCAGAAGAGACAACTGAAAACATGAATTGGAAAGAAAAATATTTTGCTAAATATTTTTGGTTTTTTTCCTACTTGGCTATGGAGCAAGCAGAAAAGCAATACACAGCATGAGAGAAAAACATTACATAGCATTTGGGTTTTGCTTTTGTTTTTTTATTTTTTTTTTTTTTTTTTTTTTTTATATTTTTTTTTTTTTTTTTTTTTTTTTTTTTTTTTTTTGGGAGCCTACTCAGGAAAAAGGTAATTGTGCAATGAATTTTGTTTTATAAACCTCTTTTCATTTTATAGGCTACAAATAAAAGACCATAAAAATATTTATGTTCTTTCTATCTTCATGCAATGAGCTTGGCAATGACTATGGTCCTGGCAAATATTTCACCTCATAAATTTTGCAGGAAGCTGGGCAGACCAAACACCTTATACAATAGTCATCTCTGACTGACCATGACATTGGGATCTGGATTTTGAACATGTTGACATGAAGTTCTCTTTATGACACATGTAGGTCTACTGCTTATTCATATCAGACTGACTGTGTGACAGAGGTGGGGAATGTGCTCTAGAAATGAGCACTTAACAGTGCAGAGAAGGGCCAGGTCTGCCATACAGGAATCACTTCATGTTTCTTCACTGTTTCCCTGATGCTTCTTTTCCCAAGTCTTTTTCCAAGTATTTTCTGTGGGGATTTAAGCCTTTAAGCTACCCTTCAGATTCTTCTTTGATTAACCCCTAATTAAACCTCAAGATTACCTCCCAGTTCTGAACATAGTTCAGGGGTTCAGTTTTAAGATGCTTGCTTCCTCTTAAGGCTTGGGCTTATCAATTTTTTTATTTATACTTATCTCCCGTTTCACTCAGGAGTAGTGCGCTATATTTCCAGTCTTCACCTAGTTCAAATGTGGTTTTGGGTGTGCCCAAACAGCTCTTTCTAACATGCATTGAGGCAACCATGAAAACAGCCATTAGGTGTACAGCAGTAGCCTGGCCTTTGACAGTATTTCAAGTTTTCTTCTTACCATGGGTTATGGAGAGTGAAGTAGAGAGAATAAACTTCCAGGCTGGAAAGTGTGTGTTGCATTTTCATGGGAGGGACCTTTCTGTCACTAATGCACAGGTTTGTCTACAGTGAGCTGAAGTTCTTGAAGTGTGGCTTGTGATTCTTATTTTTTTTTCTTTTTACATGAAAATCAGACAAAAGAAGAAAGAAGCATTACTGCCTCCCTGTCCCACTTATGTAATGGGAAAATTTTTGCATATCCTGAATTCAGTTGTTAATCTTTAAATGCATACATGTTCTTCTCAAACCTCACATTAATCCAGGTGCATACTTCTTGGTGGTCATTCCTAATGGGTGTTTATAAGAACACCTTTGCAATGAAAAGAGGATAAAAGAAAGAATAGAAATAGTTTCTGGACTTGTATCTAGCTTGCTGGAAGACTAAAGGAGGGCAATACTGTCCTTCTTTTTCTTCCATTCTGTGCTTAATTTTATAGATTAACCTGCAGCTGGGTACTTCCAGCACACTTCTGTAGGTTAATCAACCTCAGAACAAACAACAGAAAATAATCTGGATGCAGCACCAGTTAGCAGCATTTAGAAACTTCTTGCCTGTTCTACTTGCCCTAAGGAACACATTGCTTACTTTACTATGTAACATTTTGGATCTTATCTTTCTATCCTTAAGGAATTTTATGCTGAAAATTTTACAAGACCTTCTTGCCTAGATAGCTTTGGGAACTGCCAGATCTAGCCCTTATGACAAAAGGGCTATTAGAAGCACAATTAGAAGGTCAAATCTTTTAACAAGAGGACTCCATAATCCCTTTTTCATTTCACTGCTGACTCACAATATAACTCTTACAGCCATGTCAGAAGTGCCCAATTTAATTGTATTGACATGTCACTCATGGTATGTGGAAGTTAGATCATTAATAAGATTTGAGCGTCTTTGCTATCTAAAGATTCTCCTGAAATGATCAATGAATTCTCGAGTGGGGGCTACCATCAGGTAGGCAAGGCAGGTCCTCCTTTGCCAGGTCCAAAGAGCGGTGGGGTCGGAAGGACCTACCTAGTCACTGATCACAGGGACTGATGGCCTCAGGCTGAGCTGAAATGGGGTTATGGGCCACCGGCAAGGCTGAAGGGAGATCCCAGTGGAGGCTGCAGGTAAATCTCTCAAAAATGTAGTAAATTCTAAAATAAGATCAGAGTTACTCCTCTTTATGGCTTTGTGCAGTGCTCCAGGTCCTGTTGAAGAAGTGTGTTTAAATATTTTTAACTTACTTCTGTATGTAATTGAATAAATGCAATGAGTGCTTTACTCCTTTCTTTTAATAGGTGATTCCTTTTGGTTGATTTTTCATTTGTTTTGTGTTTGCTTTTTTTACATGAGACACACTGCAGTGAGATGAAAACTAGCATTGTAACTGTCACCATAAAAATGAAGTATGGATTACATTTCTAGTATATACTAGATAATGACTTTATCCAGATTCTTTCCTGTAAGAGACAGAAAATATTTCTATTTTCAGATTTTACAGCATATAAAAAGAAATAACATTGTAGCTGAAATGACCAATAAATGTGTTCTTGTTCATAATTTTGGGGGAAGATTAAAATGAAGTGTGGTGTTTTTTTTTGTCTTTAGCTAAATTACTATTGCAAAGCCAAAACTGCCAGATTTAAGATTTTTATAATCTTATTTTATCTGGAGAAAGAGACAACAGGCAGAATAATTTATTAAGGTTCATGATGACTGTCCAAAGTCCAAATCGTAAATGAATTCTGCTGACAGAAAGCAACCTTAATTTTTCTTTCCCCACTTTCTTTCTGAAACAATAAGTAAAATATGAACCTTCATACTGTGTTCTAGACTGATGTTTGTCATTGCACAGCAATCTGTGATAAAAAAGAATAGCAATAATCAATCATGAAACTGTCAGCCATTGGTAAAGAAAAAGAAACTAATAGTTACAGGACTGTTTTAGAAAACCTAAAAGAATATTGACTTAAGCTTGGGAATAAAACTTGCAAGAAAAAAAGGAAGCTAAAATGATTTAATAGATTTATTAAGATATTACTGCACTCCAGAATTCAGTTTGAAAATATGTGTTCCTTCTGTCCAGTAGATTGATAATTCAGATATATAATGTTTATGTTGCTTCTAATTTTCCTCTGATCTAAGCTCAAAGCTACATTAAGTCAGAAATCTCTCATAAAGTGTAGCTGCCATCTTTGAAATGACATAGAAAGAAACTATTGCTTGTTATATCAACTAAATTTTCATAATGCTGCAAGTTCTAGGAGGCCTATGAGCCTTGGGTGGCATGGTGTAGCGAGAGATGCCACTGCCCATGGCAGTGGGATTTGAACTAAGTGATCATAAGGTCCTTTCCAACCCTAACTATTCTATGATTCTATGATTCTATGATTTCAGAACTGTTTATGTTATTTCTGTTACAGGATATGAAATTGTTAAGGCTACTGTTCAACATTAATTAGCAGTGAGTATAATACAGCATAGAGCATCATATTATTGTCTTTTTTCCTACAGATATTCAATTACTTAGGTTCTTAAAGGAGATGCCTTCTTCAAATATGAAAAGAAGATGAAGTATGTGGCAACAAATTTAACAGTTATTTCTCAAGATCTTGCAATTTAATGACCCCTTATAAAGTTAATTTTTTACTATTTTATATTAGATGATTATTTGAAAATTATAGAATCATAGAATACCTGGCTGGAATAGACTTGAAGGACCATCTGGGCCAACATTTCTAGGGAAAGCATGACCTAGACTTGATGTCCCAGAACCCTGTACAAATGAATCTGTGCCTTGTTATTTCCATTGGCCATTTGAATATTGCTCTGTTTATTTGAAATTACGACAGCACATTTGTCCTGAGTTCAGCAGTAGCAGTCATTTTTCTCCTTCTCAGTGGCTGCTGCAGCACTGTTTTTTTTGACTTTTGGCCTGGGAACAGAGCTGATAACACCAATGTTTTTAGTTACTGCTCAAATGTTTAGTTTGACTGAGGACTTTCTAAATCTCATGCTCTGCCGGGGAGGAGGAGAAGCAGTAAGGAAGCAGAGACAGGACACCTTACCCAAACTGTCCAAAGAGATATTCCATGTCACAACATGTCATGCCCAGGATGCAAAAACTGGGGGCAGGAACCCGGAAGGGTTAGATCATTGCTCAGTCAGGCTGGGTATCAGTTGCCAGGTGGTGAGTAGTTGTATCCTCTTCTGTTGCTATTTCCCTTATCATTATTGTTATTGGTGGTAGCAGTAGTGATTTGTGTTATACCTTAGTTACTGGACTGTTCTTATCTCAACCCGTGGGAGTTACATTCTTTCATTTTCCTCCCCATTCCTCCGGGAGCAAGCGGGGAGGAATAAAGGAGAGTGAGAGAGTGATTGCGTGAGTTACGGCTGGCCTTAAACCACAACTCTATAGTTGTCTTGGGCATTCATTAAACTTTTTTGTGTTTTCTCAAAGAAATCTAACCATATTCCATGATATAGGTTTATGCAGACCTGCAGAAGCATCCTGCTATATTATAGCTACTTTTACTTCAGTTCTTCTCAGGTATGGAGGTAATATGTTGTAGACTACTGATGAAGAAGTCTTGATTTTATTTAACATATATGTTCAAAATATAACTTTATTACAAGATTTACATTCAAATTAAATATTCATGGATGGAGAAACAGTTAATAAAGAGTTATTTTTCAGTATTAGGGATTTTTTTCTAATATATGATTGTATCACCTGTAAACAAAAGCTTTCCAAATGACGGAGTCAGGAGTGACAGAGGGGGAACTTTAACATGTTTTACTCTGCTTGCAAAAATGACATTGGAGAATAAGAATTGCTCTGTGCTTACTTGTCTGTTATATTTATTCCAAAGTCCACACTTCTGAGAAAATTAGAAGACTCTACAAACGCTTACCTTTAAACTTCAGGCAGATACAACTTTTGAGATATTATTATTTTTTTTTTTAACTAACTGTGCAAAGTCCATATGGCCAAATTATAATATTTTTTTTGTGTAGGTAACCTCCTTTGCTTTTCAGTTTTCTATTTCTTCTTTGCAATAAAATATTCTGTGTTTAGTTCCTGATGATAGCACAAATAACATCAGAGAATTTAAAAGCTACATCAACCTTTGAGCCAAGATCAAAGAGATTACAAATAAACCTTTCCTCCAATAGACCAGCTTTTCAATTAAAAAGAAGGCTACTTAGACAAATATGTATGTCTGTGTGCATATGGATATATCAGAACATATATGCATCTTTTTTATTTAAAACATAGTAATGAGCAATTTTCATGGTTACTTTACAGTTTCTTAACACTAACTGGAGTTCAAAGTCAAAGAAATATTAAGAGTGTCTAAGCCTTGTGAGGAAGCCAAATATCTTTCTGGTACTTTGATTGCCTTAATGAAATGGAAGTTGCTGAGGCTTATTTTAATAATTTGTGACCTGCGGCTGCAGCTATTTAGCAGAATAAAATGCACATAATGCATGATTCAAGTGACTGAGGCTCTTGGAAATGGAAAGGAAATTTTGTTACTTAAGACTTTGGGTCAGTGATGCTTAAAATATATTTATCTCTGCACACAGATATTAAATGACCCATGAATGTAATTTGATTATCATACTGGAGATGGGAGGCAGATCTTGCTGTGCCAGTCATGAACTCATGACTATCTTCTGTTGCCTAAGGAGATCAGCCTCAGTTGCATACACATTCCTGAATATCCAGCTACGGGTAGATTAGATGATCAAAAGCATAAACCTCGCCATCTAAATGCCTTATGACTCAAAACTTCTTTAAAGGAAATAAATATTTAAAATACTTTCACATATTAATTCTCTCATTTTTTGGATGTGTTAAAAAGATACCCCAGATGATAGACAGGGCAAATTGGAGAGCAGCTTCTACTCGTCAGGATGGCATCAGACCTCAGTTTTCTCAAGGAACTGAAAGGTATGTTCATGTGGTGGCAGTTCTGGGGGACAAAAGAGCTCAACAAAACAGATAGATCTCAAAACCCACCCTTCTCCAAGCACAAATACTGTCCATCCACAACAATGCTCAGGAAAACAAATTACCAAAGTATGATGAAAAGGGGAATATGGAGGGAGTGGAAGCAGGATGGGCTTGACACTTATTACTTGACACTTGACACTTCCATCTGGAACACTATGTCCAGTTTTGGGCCCCACAATTCAAGAAAGATACCAACAAAGGGGACCAATCTCGGTGGAGGATCCCAATATGTTTGAGAGCGGCGCACTCAGAGAACAGGTTAAGATTCTAATCCTGTTCAGCTGGGAAAGACACAGCTTCAGGGATATGTAACAGCAGTCTGACAGTAAGTATGAGGAAGTTATTAACAAGGCAGGACCAGACACCACAGACCTACTGAAGCAGGCAAATGAGACACTGGTCATAAATTACAACAGCAAAGGTACAGCTGGCAATTAAAAAGAAAATAATATTTAAATCACTGTGAGGAGAATTAAGCATTTTGACAGAGGGCCCTGGGAGATTGCATGGCATCTGTACTTCAAGGTTTTCAAAACCTGACCTGAGGATGTCCTAAGCAATTTAGTCTGAATTCTGTGTTGATTCTGCTTTGATCAGGAGGTTATACTAAAGACCTGATGCATTGCCTTCCAACCACAATGACTCTGCAATTTTGTAACTAGAAAGCAGTTTTGTACACAACCTAAAATTAGTAAAAGAAACGGGTGATAAATTCCAAAAGTCATTCAGAAAATTAGCAGATTAGGTTCCACATAAATTATCATCTATTCATATATGTCCATACTTCTTTTCAATCACATTCTGTAGTAATTCTGTCCTTGTTATCTTGGTTAACACTTTGGAAAAAAGAATGGGGGTTTCCTAATGCTACAGACATGCATTCCAAATAAATGTGCTCATTAAGCAAGGAGTGTATGACTACTAATGGCATCAGGGTAGCAGTAGGCAGCAAAATTTTAACACTGTCCATTCTTTATGTATTACAGTCCATGTGCTGTCCTACTTCAGATGCCCCCAGTTAGCACAAAATAGTTGAGTTTGTCTTTGCTGGGTTTCTGAAATTTTCTTTCTTGAGGGAAAAAAAAATTGGAAAAGGTAGAATGAGAAGAATTATTTTTCTTCTTTTTCAAAACATACAAGGTTTTATCGAACCTCATTCTTTTATTTGTGCACAAATGGGAAGATAGAGACAGAGTTTAGACCTTACCTAGGCTAGCATAGTGTGTTCAGTGTGAATTAGCCATTATTTTAAAAAGGAGTTACTTTTATATGTATAGTAAATTAAGCTTTCAGATAAAACAAACCCCAAAAAAGGTTTGGGGTACTTTTTTGTTTATTTTGTTTGTTTCATTGTTGTTTGCTTGGGATTTTTTTTTTTTTAATTTATTTTTATTGTTTAGTATTTGGGGTTTTGTTTTGTTGTTTTTTTGTTGGTTTTTTGTTTGTTTGTTTGTTTGGTTGTTTTTTTTTTTTTTTTGAGGGGGGTGTGATTTATTTTGTTTTGTTTTGTGTTTGTTTCCCTGTATCTATTTTTTGCTTTATTTCAAGTTCAAACAAGGTTGGCATGTTCATACCTACACACTACTTAATTTGGCTGCAATTTAACATTTTAAATGTAACAAAAAAAGCATATTCACCCAAGAATTGGCAGACTTTAAAACTTGTTTACACATCAATGTCAATGAAGAGCACCTCAACACAACTAAAAAATGGACACTGAGAATGCTTAATTACTGATAAGCTAATAGAAGGGCTTGCTGCAGAATGCTTGATCAGGACCTAAGCTATTCTGTATTTCAGAGTCAAGTGTTAATGACTCAGACTACCTATGCATTGAAGTTGATTGTAGATAACATATAAAATCATTAACAGAACATTATTAACAGATAACTGTTTAGGTTAAGACCTGCTGGACAAATGAAAGCTTGAAAATGAGAAGAGTTCTGGCTTTCCATTTTACTGTCTTAACTATTTCAGAGATAACGATTTAAGTTGTCTGGACACAACTTCCCCAAAATGCACAGGAATATAGACAAAGAAACAATTAATTCCTTGGGTGAAGAAAATTATTTTAAATAAAGTATAGTCTTGAGGTTTTTAGCTAAAATATCTCAGTATAACCTCATCATTAATACTTAGTTATTGAAATGAAGAAGACAAATTACTGTAACCCCAAATTTTCCTAACTATTCATTAACAATCCAGAAAATATAGAGGGATAGAGGGGGACTGTGCACTATGGGAAATACCATGGGAGTTAAGTCATATTTCAAAGATAATTATTTATGACTATGTGGTCAGAAGCTGCTGAAGTATCAACCAAAACTAGCATCTCTTCAAGTGAATAGAACTTTGCCTTAAGTACTGTAAAATGTCAAACAAAACTTGCTGAATGCAATATCTATTCCATCAATAACACATCAGCTAGAGTTGTAACAACCAATGCTGTTGCCCTGAAACATTTAATCTTCTTTATCATAAACTGGTGACCACATCATTTGACTGACTTTAGCAGCACCCTTAAAAATGCCAAAAGATTTTCTAGCCTTTCAAGTTCCATACATCTTTTATATGCGACAGTCTGAGAAGCTGTAACCATGCTCCTCATTTCATTTAACCACCAGATGTGAATCTCATAATTATTTTTGATTTTTACCTAATCTTACTTAGGTTCTTATGAATCTACTTGCTGTTAGGTTTGAGTTTATAATCTGTTGTTGCTTGCGTTATTTCTAATGAATGAATTGTATAATATCTTTGATAGCAGCATATTCTCTGCTCCCCTCTGTGTTTAACTTGAACCTTTATTTGAATGCGCTGTTTCAAACTAGTGCAATTGTTGTATATTTTTTTAAGCAAGAACTTCAATCTCCTTTTTAAAATACTTTTATACTTTTGCAACATTACGCAGTGTATTTTGTGTATTTTGAGTAGTGCAGATTTTGCATTTCATATATTTTTTTCTTTATATTTTGCCAAAGGGTGAGTGAAATGTAATTTCCCCAGAAGGCCTCATTCTTTTCAAGTTAATCACTGACTGTTCTTGTGTGTCACAGTGTGATTCAAAATGAGATAAACAGCAAGAGCACATAACTTCTTTTTATACTTCTTTGCTCTTAAGCAGATGCTTCTAAAAGTTTTTTTTTTCCCTTATTTGTAAAATCTATGACACTAATAAAGCATTACACAACATGTGACTGAGCCATGAGCTTCGAATTCCATTAAAATAGACAGATAAAATCCACGGGTATAAATTCAAACAAGGACATTCTAGAAATCACTTAAAATGTATTTGAGATCGCAACATGGTAAATGAAGTTATTTTTTTTTAAATGCAGACACACTGACAAGCACATGCTGCTGTAAAATTTTACCCAGAATTGTGGAAGCCAGGACCAATGTCTGCTTTTCTGCTTTTCTCACATTTGGGATAATGGAGAGTGAAAACAAAAATTTATAACAAAGTTAGGTATTTAACTTTAATCTCAGTACTGACATAATATGAGGGGAAGGTTTTAAAAGGGATAGAGGAGATGAGTGTTGGTGGATTAGCAGTGACATTCAAAGTGTCACAAGCAGATGCCAGACAATTGCCTAGGAGTGATGTGTAATTTCACTTAGAGACTGATTCTGAGGTAACTTTGCTGTGCTATATTACACGGTGTGGAAAAACTATCTAGCTATATATATATATATATATTATCTACTGTACAGTCAATGCAGTATTTTCTAACCAGTTAGTTCAAAGATATTATTTTCTTAATAGCATAAGTTTATAACAATATTTGGAGTGTCCCAAAGAGCACATTTGCTAGACAGGAAGTGGCTCCCTTTTTCCCCATGCTAAATCTTGCTCCCAAAACAAAAATAGGATGCTTTTTAACAAGGCTCCCACATGCACAAGTTTCAATTAGAATCATAGAATAATAGAATACTTAGGGCTGGAAAGGACCTTAAAATTATCAAGTTCCAACTAAATTTCCATGAGCAGGGGAGCCTCACACTAAACCATGTCACCCAAGGTTCTATCCAACCTGGTCTTCAACATCGCCAGTGATGGTGCGTTCATAACTTAACTAGGAAACCCACTCCAGTACCTCACCACCCTCACAGTAAAGATTTCTTTCTCACATCCAATCTAAACTTCCTTTGTTTAAGTTTGAACCTGTTACCCCTTGTCCTCCCACTACAGTCCCTCATGAAGAGTCCCTTCCCAACATCACTAGAGGCTCCCTTCAGATACTGAAGGCTGCCATGAGGTCTCCATGCATCCTTCTCTTCTCCAGGCTCAACAGCCTCAACTTTCTCAGCCTCTATTCATATGGGAGGTGCTCCAGCCCCTCGTGGCCCTCCTCTGGACTTGTTGCAACAGTTCCATGTCCTTTCCCTGATGAGGACACATGAAAAAACAAGCAAGTGCTTGGTAACAGCCAGCAAGGCTTCAGTAAGGGTAAATCCTGCCTGACCAATCTGGTGGCCTCCTATAATGGGGCTACGGAACTGATGGACAGGGGTAGAGCAGTTGATGTCATCTACCCGGAATTGTGCAAAGCATTCGACACTGTCTCACATAATATCTTTGTCTCTAAGTTGGAGAGACAACAATTTGATAGGTACACCACTTGGTGAATAAAGAACTGGCTGGATGGCTGCACACAAAGATTTGTGGTCAATGGCTCAGCGTCCAGCTGGAGACCAGTAACGACTAGTGCCTTTCAGGGATCCGTGTTGGGACCGATCTTGTTCAGCATCTTTGTCAGTGACACTGACAGTGGGATTGAGTGCACCCTCAGCAAGTTTACTGATGACACCAAGCTCTGTGGCTCAGTCGATATGTTGGAGGGAAGGAATGCCATCCAGTGGGACCTTGACATGCTTGTGAGGTGGGCAAATACCAACCTGATGAAATTTAACTCTGCCAAGTGCAAGGTCCTACACTTGGGTGGGAACAATCCCAGGCACAGCTCCAGGTTGGGCAGAGAAGTGATTCATATTAGCCCTGCAGAGAAGGACTTGGGGATGTTGGTCGATGAGAACATGAACACGAGCTGGGAGTGTGATCTTTTAGCCCAGAAAGCCAACCATATTCTGGGCTGCATCAAAAGGAGTGTGACCAACAGGTTGAGGGAGGTGAACCTGCCCCTCTACTCTGCTCTCGTGAGACCTCACTTGGAATATTGTGTGCAATTCTGGTGTGCTCAACATAAGAATGACATGGAACTGTTGGAACAAGTCCAGAGGAGGGCCAGGGGATGACAGGAGGCTGGAGCACCTCCCATATGAAGATATGTTGAGAGAGTTGGGGCTGTTCAGACGGGAGAAGAGAAGGCTGCATGGAGACCTCATAGCAGCCTTCCAATATCTGAAGGGGGCATACAGGGATGCTGGGGAGGTCTCTTCATGAGGGACTGTAGTGAGGGGAGAAGCAGTAACAGGTTCAAACTTAAAGAGGGGAAGTTTAGATTGGATGTGAGAAGAAATTCTTTACTGTGCGTGGATGAGGCACTGGAATGGGTTGCCCAGGGAAGTTGTGTACGCTCCATCTCTGGTGGTGTTCAAGGCCGGGCTGGACATAGCCGTGGGTGACATGGTTTAGTGTGAGCTGTCCCTGCCCCTGGCAGGCGGGTTGGAACTAGATGATCTTAAGGTCCTCTCCAACCCTAACTATTCTATGATTCTATGATTCTATTTTGCCAGGCACAGAGGTGAGAGTGACTGGTCTGCTGCTCCCCAGCTCATCCATTTTTCTCTTCTTGAAAACAGGGGTTATGTTTCCCTTTTTCTAGTCATTGGGAACTTCACCTGACTACCATGATTTTTCAAATATGATGGACAGTCTTTTAGCAACTTCATTTGCCAGCTCCTTCAGGACCTGCAGATGTATTTCATCAAGTCCCATGGACTTGTGTACTTTCAGGTTCTTAAGATGGTCTCAAACCATATCCTTTCCTACAGTGAGTCTCGGGTCTTCATTCTCATGTTCCCTGTGCCTGCCTTCCAAGACTTCGGTCCTGTGGTCAGAGCATTTGCCTGTGAAGACTGAGGGAAAGATCTCATTAAGAACCTCAGCTCTCTCCAAATCCAGGGTAGCCAGTCCTCCCAATAGCTTCTGGAAAGGGTCCATGTTGTTCTAGTCTCTTTTATCTGCAATGTGCCTATAAAATCCCTTCCTCTTACCTTTCACATCCGTAGCCAAGTTTAATTCTAAGTCGGCTTTAGATTTCCTCACCTGGTCCCTATGTTCCTTGACAACATCCCTGTATTCTTCCCAGGCCACCTGTCCTTATTTCCACCTTTTATAAGCCTCTTTTTTTTTTCCTAAAAGTTTCCTCAACAGGTCCTTATCCATCCATGGAGGTCTCCTGGCCCCCCTGCTGCATTTTCTTCTAGTTGGGATGTAACATTCCTGAGTTTGTATCTGTGATCCTTGAATATCAACCAACAGTCTTAAGCCCCCCTGCCCTCTAGAGCTATATCCCATGGAACTTTACTGGGTAGGTTCCTGAAGAGGCCAAAGTCTGCTCTCTTGAAATATAGGACAGTGAGCTTTCTGCACTCTCTTTTCACTGTCCTGAGGATCATGAGCTTGACCAACTCATGTTCTCTGCAGCCAGGGCTGCCCTGGAGCATCACATTTTCAACAAACCCTCATCTCTTAGTAAGCACATGGTCAAGCATGGCACAAATTCTCCAAGAATCATTTTTTCATAACCATGTAAATATGTGTAAAATTAAGAACATATTTTCATGAATTTTAATTAATTTTGCTATTGGAATTTAAATGCTAGTTTAGCAGTTTTTCCAGTTGCTGCTCTGAAGTGAAGAATAATTCTGGTGAGAAAAAGAAGTGTTTTGGTAGTAGCAGCGAGACTCAACACTTCTAGACACTGATTTGTGCTTCTTTAGCCAAAGGATGATTCTAGCATGTGCAATGTCTGACTCACTGTTATTTATTACCTGCATTTAGGAAATCAATTTTCAGTGAAACTGATTTCAATTTTTGCAAAACCACATAGTGAAACCTCAGTCACCACCAAGATGATGCCATATCTTTTCAGGACATATTGTCTTGCTCTAGGTAGGCACATTGATTTCCGAGGCATTTAAGAGCCAGAAAGCAGTTATTCTCAAACAAACCAGTTGTTTAAATTTAATTATTGTTTCTCTCCTAAAAACATGGAACCCATCACAATGCAAAGTTAGACACCCAATCCTCTTTTTTTTTTGCTAGATATATTCAACACTGGTGAGCACTTTTCCCCCATGTTTGGTCTATAAACAAACGAATATAAAATGAACTTAATAAATTACTAGTGACAGGTTCAAGGGAACCCTGCTCTTCTTTTAGACTGAATGAATATGGCTAAGCATATGAATGGAATTTGGCAATAAGGGTATGTTATAGCTCTGAAATTTTCATAACCTTTGCAATTGCTTTGTAAATTTTAATGAAAATCTAGTGCTGATTTTGCCACATTGAAATCAAACCAAACAAACAGTAATCAGTTTATCTTATTGGTGTTTATCTGCTTCACATGGTTTTATTTTTTTCTTAACTTCAAGAGAATTGAACTTTGAACACTTATGTACCTTTTTCAAGATGGAGAAACTCCTGCTTTTGTAAACAGGCAGAGTGGAATTCAGCCCCCAAATAAATAAGTTAAATTTACCTCTACATGACTCAGTACAAGTTCCCATTTTAGCAAACAGATATAGACTTAGATCAGTTGGCTTCAAGTATGTCTGGCCTGTGACTGGTGTTCCATAAAGATGTTGGCCTTCTGTAGGTTCAACCCTTCTTGCACCAGTCCTGTGTAAATATTTCAGATAAGATATTTTATGTACAATGTTTAGGCAAAGTAAGTTCCTAGGTCTCTACCCAGCATAAAGACAGTTTAAACACTGGACACATGTAAAAACATCCTTACATAAACACCTCAATTTCATATCACCCATAGGAATCGATTCAAATTTAAAAGATTCATACCCAGAATGGCCATCTTACATGACGTCATGGGTTCAGCAGCAGCAGTCATTTTTTCTTTTTCATAGCAGCTGGTGCAGCACTGTGGTTTTGATTTTCAACTTGGGAACAGCACTGATAACACCAGTGTTTATAGTTATGGCTTAGAATGTTTAGGTTGACAAAGGAATTTCTGGGCCTCATGCTCTGCCAGGGAGGAGGGGAAACTGAGAGGAGGCCAGGAGAAAGCAGAGACAGGACACCTGACCCAAACTGACCAAAGAGGTATTCCGTATCACAGCATGTGATGCCCAGGATGTAAACAGAGAGCAGAAACCCGGAAGGGTGGGGGTGCACTGTGTGATCGGGCTTGGTATCAGGTGATGAACAGTTGTATTCTCTTTCCTTTATTTCTCTTGTATTATTATTGGTGGTAGCAGCAGTGATTTGTGTTATACTTTAGTCATTAAACTGTTCTTATCTCAACCTGTGGGAGATACTTTTGATTCTTCTCCCCATCCTCCCAGGACTGGGGAAGAAGGGAGAGTGAGTGAGAGAACTGTTTGAGGGCCTTAAACAATAGCACATGATCAAATCTCTGCTCTTTCATCAAGCCTGAAAGAAATTTTCTCTTTTCCATGGCCATCTATATCTCTCCTGCTATTTATTATATTAATATGTAGAATATAATGTCTCCAATTCCTGAACCTTCAGCCTAAATCAAGGTCAATATGATTTCAGAAGTCCATGAGTTGCTTTTGATAAAGATATTTCTCTTTTATATAACAACTGAACTTTGCCTTTATACAGAAATAAATCAATATGCTCACAATTGTCTTACCTTTTTTAATATTTTAAATGTCAAAAAAAATACTTTTTTTTTTGGACAACATTTAAATCCTAATTAATCATATTGTTCTGCTTTTTGAGCATGGGCACACATGACAGAAGAAAGCAAGTAATCTCTTGATTAGAAAAACAGCTTTACAAACAACACATTCATCATGCAGGGAGCTGCACTTCCACCTCTGCAAAATGTTCTTCAGATGATAGGACTCCAAGTAGAAAAGTAAAATTTATGGTGACTAATAACCATGCATTTTTTCTTAAGGCAGAACTATTCTATTGATCTTTCTTATCAATGTATTGTCTTTCACTTAGACCTGATTCCTTCTCATTTTTAACTCATTCTGCTACTGTGTAGTCCCAGGGAGGGTTTTTTTGGCTGTTGCTGAAAAGTATTTCAGCACTGCACTGAGTCTCTGCAAGTCGCATTCACTTTCTTCTATATTAACTGACAAACTGTCCTATCTCTTTGCATGGCTAAACACCCACTTTAATCAAGTCTCATATACAACATTTCTTTTTAAAAAGATTAAGTCAAACTCAACTGTTAAGCAGGTTATCGTGGTTTTAGGAATAAGCAATAGTGTACAGATCCAGAAAGATACTTGTTTTTCTAAACACTGTCAGCACATAGCAAGGCTTTTCAGACGCAGTTTGTGCTCAAGAGGGAAAAAAGACCTTGTGAACTGAATAAGAAACTTTTTCAATAGAAGCTAGAATGAAACATGACTTCGTGCGGTTGTGTATTTACTATCTGAAATGAAGAGTCACATTTTTCCGGTGTCAGGTTCCCTGTACTCTCCCATTACAGTATTTTAAGCTTTCTGGGATTCTGCCAGATGTGCACATGCTAATTTGTCCATTTAATAAGAAGTCCTGATTGCCTGTCTGACCTCTGCTCTTGGCCCCCATGTAAACTCTACAAAGCACTTCACCTCTTGAGTGCTATTATGTTGAATCAATGACTGCTGTCCTGTACAGGTTTCCATGGAAATGTAGTATTTTTCAGATGTGCTCCTCTAACACGTCTTGTAAATTTCACCAGCATTCTAAAATTCAAATGGGACAAAAAAGAAGGGAGCAGATGGATAGGAATGTGTATTCATATTTTGATACATAATAATTATGGCTACATAAGCATTGCTTTCTTTGGATTCTAAAATTAATGTTTACAGTCACATTTAAGAAAATATATGAATAAATAAGTGAAATATAGCAGTGGATAAGCTTTTAAAATATTATTTTATATTGGTGTCATGGGTTCAGCAGCAGCAGTCATTTTTCTTTAAGTAGTAGCTGGTGTAGCACTGTGTTTTGGATTTTCG
>JASSUY010042885.1:0-22103 GCA_032466535.1 Forpus xanthops
TTGCCTTGTCATTATTATTACTGGTGGTAGCAGTAGTGATTTGTGTTATACCTCAGTTACTAAACTGTTCTTATCTCTACCTGCAGGAGTTGAATTGTTTGATTCTCCTCCCCATACCTCCAGGACTGGGGAAGAAAGAGGGGGGAGTGAGTGAGCAGAACTGCGTGAGGGCCTTAAACCACGACATCCCCTCAACTTTCTCTCATTACATTTTTTCTACGAAGTAGAGCAGGAGCCTACTGTTTCAGTTCAAGGCTTTTTATACTCTAGTCCTGTGGTGGAAAGGATGGCATTAAGTCATCACCTCCACTGGCTCAGTGGTTGCATTAATGACTTATTAGTATTTTAACAGTATCTTGGGAAGGAGTTAACAGCTAAACAGGTCCTCAAGCAAACACCCATGTAGAAGTTTTTGTGCTGTTACACTGAGCTGTATTCACAAGACACTCATCACTACCATTCTGTACATTAATGCTTCAAAATCATGGGTTGGGCGGAGGAAACTGAAACAACAACACAACAGAACAGTCCTCCCTCATCTTAGAAATGGGTAACAATACATATTTTCCATACTCACAATGTAAACAAATTCATCTTCCAATACATCTCTGAAAATACCAAGGTACTTACACGTGTGATTTTAACTGAGCAGTTCCTTTTGGAAGCTGATTCATATAGAGAACAACAGTCGTATTTTGCTTGAGGCTAAGCAGCTTTGAGCCTGGTGCTGAGCAAAATATGGATTCCTTTCTCCTCACTGGATTTTCATTATAGAACAGCAGAAGATGTCTGTAAAAGTATCTAAAAGTAACAAACAAAACTACTGAGTAGCAGTAAATCTGGAAACCACTATTTTGCTTACAATTGGCAAGACATTCACATTTAATTAATGGGATTTGAAAATAATCCTCAACACACTTAGTATAAAATGAGAGTGCATATATGTATTTACATTTGCAAAACTGGTAACAATTCATACAAACATTCTCACCTTAGCAGGGAGCGTCTTGCAGTAACAATGGCATGGCTGTCATGCAGCACTCTTCCACCAGGCTGAAGGCCTCGACTGTAATTACATTCTCCTGTTGCTAGAGCTACAACTTCATGGTACCCACCTACAAAGAAAACATGCATTTTTATGTGACTGCGGTTATTGAACTGGCTATCAGACATCCACCAAGCTGCTCTCTCACACCCTCTGTCTCTCAGCAGCATGGACTCCATCTTACATGTCTTTTCCAACCAAAATGATTCTGATTCTATGAAAAACTAAAATGAAGAAGCTTGTAGGCCAAAATACGACCAAGGGGGTTGCTTGCTATTTACCGCCATGTGCAGAACAGAATTCACTTTCATTGCCAGAGTAGGATAGCAAGAAAAAAGAAACAAACAAAAAAAAAAAACCCACAACCCCTCCCCCCCAAAAAAACCAAACCAAACCAACAAACAAACAACAAACCTAAAATCACCTTCCCCTTATTACCCCTTCCTCCCAGGCTCAACTTCACTCCTGACTCTTCTACCTCCCCCTCCTTCCCACCCGAGTGGTACAATATTATAGGGAAGCATCAGCTCCTAACACTTTGCCTCTGTTGATCCCTCCACCCCACACTCCTTTCCTGATCCAGCACATAGTCCCTCCCATAAGATACAACCCTTCACTAACTACTCCAGCCTGGGTTTTTCCCACCACCTGCCATTCTTCAGGAACAGGTCCAGTGTGGGTCCTTTCCAAGGAGTGCAGTCCTCAGGTACACACTGCTCCATTGCAGGAGGCTCCATGGGGTCACAGGTCCTGCTACAAAACCTGTTCCAGTATAGGCTATTCTCCATGGCC
This sequence comes from Forpus xanthops, assembly GCA_032466535.1. Taxonomy (NCBI): domain Eukaryota; kingdom Metazoa; phylum Chordata; class Aves; order Psittaciformes; family Psittacidae; genus Forpus; species Forpus xanthops. The sequence continues at coordinate 1,838 of JASSUY010042885.1, forward strand.
CACAGCTCCTGCTAGAAGCCTGCTCCTGCATGGATCTCCCCACAGACTGTAGCTTAATCCAATGCATATCCACCTGCCCTGGCCTGTACCAGTCCATGCAGCCCCACTCCTCTTTGAAAAAGCACCAGAAAATGTTTACGTAGGTCTTGAATGTCTGCATGGCCATAGCAGTTACAGAGGCGAAAGAGCCATCCAAGTAGAGCACATGAAAGAAGGGTATCTACCTTTATTTACCAGATAAGAAATGTGTGCCTCAAGGCTCTCTAGGAACACAAACAGCCTAAGTTTTCCACTCCTCAATACTCACAAAACAGACTTACCTTTTACAATGATGAATGCAGCTAGTGAACTGCCACAGTTTTGGTACTCGGGATGTTTGGCAGTCAGCCTGTTAAATACTCCTTCGACTATTTGTGAAAGTCGTTCATATATAAGCGGTCCTCTTTCTAAATAGAACAATAAAAACCAGCAAGACACAGATTTGGGGGGAGGAGGAGGAAAGGGAGGTGGTGGAACAGACATGATCAATCGCTTGTCAAATTATAAATGTAACCGCATTCTAAAAGCGCTATTATCAAAATACACTTTTGGTACTCTAAAGATTATCTGGATGGACATGAATAAGTAAAGGACAAGAATACCTAACCACTTTATGTCTTTACTATTTGTTATAATAAATCAGGAGTACAGGGAGGCTCCAGGAATTCAGCAAAATTTCAAACTGGGATGGATTCAAACCCTGTCACACTATTTCCAGTAAATTAAAGTTTCTAATTCTCTTAAGAATTTTCTGATTTTGAAGTACTTGTAAGTGTATTTAGGCAACAACCCTTAAATGAGGTAAATGTTATTCCGTTATAAAACTCGATTCTTTTGATCGTAGTTACTCAGTGTGAAAAACTTTTAATCATAAAAATGCCAAACCACTCAGGATCAACTTCATACTGTTGTTACCTAGTTAAGTAGCAAAGGCAACAAATCAGTTCTTTCAGTACTCTTCATTCTGCAATACAAATACATGGAATTCCCAACACACAAAAGACAAAATTAAAAAACAGTTTCAGAACCGTTATGACAAACAGCTCTGCCCAAAGGATTCAAGAATGCTGGCAGAGGCCCTGAGAGAGAAACATTTAACTGAACTGCTGGCATTTTGCATAGAACACATTTAAGACAAGCTTTTCAATTCCTAATTATGTGTTGCTAGAACATTTACCTGACTTTTCAAAAACCTTTGCCCTGGTATACTCAGAGTTAAGCAGCTCATCAAGAGCCAGTTTAGCTGCATTTCGCTTAGCTTCCTTCTTGGTATTTCCCAGGCCAGTCTTGTAGCAAACACCATCTATCACAGCACAAAAGGCAAAATAAGGCCTTATGATATTGCCTTTAAAGGAGAAAGAAAAGAGACACAATTGGTGAAATGATTTTATGGTACTTTTATCCACAGATTTATGAGCCTGCAATTGAAAAAAGCAACTCTGGCAAAATACAACTCAAACCTTTCACCTCCACAGAAATTTCAGATTTCACTTTATGCATTTTCACAAAGCTCTGCAGCAGTCATAATTTCATACAATTCATCTGATCAAATTTTGTAGTAATTAATGATGAGACACAGTTCTAGACAATGAAAGGGCCTCCAAAAAGCAATATATGTAGAGAGCTGTGCAGCCAACAGTAAAAAAAAACATCTGCCTTAGTGCAATTAATACTAACTGCAGAAATTTAGATAACCTCAAGGCTAAGCAAGTATTAAGAAAAAAGGGAGTATTTACCTGCCACACCAGTTTCTTTCAATTCAAGTTGTACATTATGCATATGTACAAACTCATGCAAGGCAGATACTGGGTGCATTATTCCCTGCTCATACTTTGCAGTAAACTGCTCTAGGTCTTTCTTTTCAGGAAGTGCTGGTGATGGGCATACATGGGCTGCTTTCAGAAGGGTCGGGTCTGAAATAAAATTAAGGAAAGAAGTGAAAAAACTGACAGTTAAATCTGTTTACCATCAATGCTTTACAGATTTTTAAAAAACAAAAAAGCAAAAACATTTACTCTATAGCAACACTGCTTTGCACTGAATCCTCCATTAACAATGCTAGCAATTCTGAAAGGGTGTGTAACTCCTCTTTTAAGAGTATCAAAGCTTTTACTTTAAGTACTAAATCCATTAACCTCTCAATATAGACAGATCTCACATCTAAATACAACACGTATTTCCCCTCCCTTGCAAACCTGTGATCAAATGAAAGTTGCTCATGGCAGATCGAGAACAGAGCCTGTGGCTTTTCACACAGAACTACGAAGCAGTAAGGCACGATGAAAGTTTTAGCAACTGCACACAGAACTCAAAAAGCAGGTAACTCATTCAAAGAAAAAGAAACCCACCCACAAAGAGCTGCTGAATGGCGTCAGCAGCTCTGGTGAGGTGGCCAGACAAAACGTGCAGACAGCTGCACTGCACACCCACCCTGGTCCTGCAGATTCCCCCCCCATGACCACAAGTAACCCCACCTGGATCCAGGACAGCCAGTGGGTGGGTATTTCATCTCTGCCAGCAGAAAGCCATTACAGACTTCAGAGAGCAATATGAAGCAAGTTAGCCAAGTCACATAAACCACATAATGAATCGCAGGCTGGTTTGGGTTGCAAAGGACCCTAAGCTTCATTCAGTTCCAACCCCCTGCCATGGGCAGGGACATCTCCCACTACACCAAGTTGCTCCAAGCCTCATCCAACCTGGCCTTGAGCACTGCCAGGGATGGGGCAGACACAGCTTCTCTGGGCAGCCTGTGCCAGAGTCTCACCACTCTCCTAGTGAAGAATTTTCTTCAAGTAGCTAATATATATCACCCCTCTTGTCAGCCTACAGCCATTCCCCCTTGTTCTGAGATTAACTACCCTTGTAAAAAGTGCCCCTCTAAGTTTCTTGCAGACCCACTTTAGGTACCGGAAAACTGTTACAAAGTTTCCCCTGAGCCTCCCCTTCTCCAGGCTGAATGAGGCATTGAACGCTTCTTTAAATTCTGAGTAGTCCCAATGGAAACCCACACTTGGGGGTGTCATTTGAAAGACAAACTCTTCCCAAGAGCACAGCATATCTAGGCACCTGTCTTTGATTTGTAGGCCTATCGAATAACCGATTAACATCTCCTGCAGCATCAACTTGTGCAAAAAATCAGTGTTAAGACTTAAAAAAACAAATAAAACAAGTACTTCTCCACGTATCAACTCCAGGAGGAATGGAATCTTCATGGTCCCTATACACTGAGGCACAAGTACCTCCCACCTGAGCAGAACGAAAACAACTTGTTGTCTCTAAATCTCATAAATAGGTGCCTTTACCTCAATGCAACTATTTGAAAGGACAAAATTCAAAATATATCCGGTGACATCTGAAACCACAGTTAAAACTTTCTGCAACAGACACTAAGAAAATAAATGCAGCAGTACATATCCTGTATTTTGGCAACATTTACAGCACTTTAATGTAAAAATTGGAATTTATAATAATGAAACGCTGCAGGATATATAGCCCACCCTAGAACTAATCTCTAACACACTTCCAGTATGAAAAGAAGACACAAGAAGGTGAGAAACGATGTCAAGCAAGTGCTTTAAGAAATCGCTTTAGAAAGGACAGTGACAAGAAGAACCTGCAGAGGACTGCAGTTGTTCTAGAACATCATTAAGTCATGTTTACACACATTAACAGTGTATTTTAACAGCTAATCCAAGTGCATAAACTGAAAACCGTACCTGGATTTTGTGTCACCTCTGCGGTACTATGCTTCTCAGAAGGTGGAAGTTTTGACCTTACAGTTCCAGCCCCAGAAAGGTCCATTAAAGGTGGCTGCCTAAGAGCCCAAGCCGGCAAAGTCTTCTGTGCAGCGTCAAAGGTGGCAAATTCAGCACTCTGAAACCAGCCGTCGCTGCTAGTCATCCTTGGACAATTTAAGTTTACAAGTAAAGTGATGAGACGCTAAATGCACACTTGGAAGCTCAAGTTTCCTCAGTCAACCTATCAGACAAGAGCAGCTTGCACAGCTTCCCCACAGACTCGGGCAAAGAAAGGAGACTCTGTGCCTCTGCAATCCTCCCCTTTTCCCAGCTGGCGCCGCAAGACTCAAGATCCTCTCTGTTAACAACTTCCCCTCACACTTCGCGAGGCTCTGCACCTCGCCCCGCACCGAACTCTCAAAGGAGCGAGGCAAAACATAAAGCGACAAAGCCGATCCCTCTCAGGCTTCCACGATAAACGGGTGCTGAAGGTGCCCGCTCTCCCTGCCCCGTTGTGGAAAATCACTTCACCGGCAGCACGTCCGCCCTCACCCGCCCTGACCGCGTGGCGCCCGCCGGAAGCGAATGGCGGAACGAGGCGCGGGGCCTACCTGGCCGCTCTCCACGGGGGGGAAAAGGAACCTCAGGCACACCACCCGCCCCCCTGAGGGGATGGGCTCCAGCGGCAGAGGAGACGCCCCACTGACCGCCACCTGACAAAACCCGCCCTAACACTTCCGCAAAGACGTGTCAGCTCCGCGCTTCCCCTTTGGCGACGGGCACATCCAATCGCTCGCCACGTGGGACGCGCCAGAGGCGGGAAAGGGCCGTTGTGCTTGAGGGAGGGAAGAGGTGGGGGAGTCTCATCCTGTTGCGCCACGAGCTCGGGCCATATAGCCCCCGCGCTGTCTGCTCAGCTTCCCGTGCCGCCTACCGGAACATCCTGGTGGCCAGGGCGGCAGCCGAAACCGCGAGAGCCTTCTCGGGGCCGGGACACACCGTGCAGGGAGCGGGGCCGGGGCCGCGGCGCCGCCCGAGGGGTCCTCATCGCCGCTTCCCTCCTTGCGACGGGGGCGGTGGGAGCCGCCCGCCAGGTTTCCTACCAGTAACGCCTGGAACGCTGTTCGCCGTTCTGTAGTGCCCCAAGGGGAAGGCTGGCGGGCTGGCTGCGTGTGAGGAGCACGGCCGGCCGCGAGAGCCCTATGTAAAAGTAAATGGATACTTGATGGAAAATCGTATTTAAACCTTGTTTAGGGGCTTTTTTTGATCAAGGAAGTCGAACCACAACACAAAAAGAGCTCTGTACAGTAGTTAAATTTTATTACAAGTGTAGTAAACGTGATGATTTTTAGCACTAAGGCAAATCACAGTTTGATAAGTTATATATACATACATAATTTACACAAGTCTACATTGACAAATCAATTACCAGTCACATCAACCAGGGGCTTGTGTTACGGCAAATAAAGTTTATGAAAATTCACAGTTAATCTGCAAGTATTTAAAAGATGCAGGAATCATATTGCACATCATAAAACTGGGTGCTGAGGAGCAGATTTACAGTGTTCCACCTATTTGTTCACAGAATATACGTTGGTCATCATCATGCAGTAACTTCAAATAGAGAAATGGTATCATGTACCACGGTAAACAGTTACTCACAATGTAAGTTTTAAATAAAGTAGCAAAAAGCTGTTAGGTTTCTCTTTAAACCATATTTAAATTCTTACAATAAAACACTTTGATAAAATCAAAACAGAATTACAGTTGTCACGTTCTATTTTTAGTATTCTTCTTTGTCTTTTCCTTTCTTGTCCTTTTCATCCTGTAGTGCAGTACCAAGTTTCTTTATGAGAACTGACAAGACTTTGTCCAAAGGATCCATGACACCGCGCTGCAGCCACTTTGGAATAGTAGTCCTTGCATGGTGAAAGCCCAGCTTTTGGAGGATGTAGTCAACACCAACGGGATCAATTTTTCTCCCAGTCCAGGATATTAATCTAAAAACCCACAAATAATAGGGGACTCACTCTCAAATATATACAACTTAGAGCAACTGGCCTGTACATGAACGGCCATCTTTACCATTGTTGCTTCTGACCAATGTCAGTCCAACAAGCATTGTTTCCAATTTAAATTGTACACATAATCAGAAAAACACCAGTGGAGCATCTGCACAAAGGAAAAAGATGCTAAAAGAGCCTGGACTGCCTCCAGATAATGTTTAAATTGGTTTATTATCAAGATTTGTTTGGCCTGGGTCAGTGTATTGTTTTGATATGTGAATGTACACTTGTCAGCAGAGGTTAAAAAAACAAACCAAGCCCCAACACAGAGGTAAGTCAGTTTCAGTGACTGAAAGTGTATATTCAGAGCAGTGAGTTGCTGCTGTACACACCATTGTTCTGGGCTAAGTTTAAAACTGACATATAGCAACTAGTATATAGTGCTTCTTTATTTTAAGGTGGACGCTTAACAACTAAAACTGGAATGCTAAAAACGGAAAACCAAGGCAAAAAAACTTTATGGCAGAAAGTGAACGGAGTGAAACACAATAACCTGTGGTTCTTACTGACTTTAATCTTACTGTATCTTAATTTTGAAGATCCCCCAACAATGCTTTGTATGTGAATAAATTCTAACCTATAAGTTAACTGGTGTAATAGATAATGGTGTTACCCAGCTTTTGTCATGTCTCAGAGCAGGAATGTTTCATAGCAGCAGTAATGGCCAAAGGCAAGTCTATAACAGCATCCTCATGCTTAATCCCTTTTGGAGCTGAACAACATCAACTTGGAAACACTTCCTGTTTGCACAAAACAAAGCCCACAGAGAAAATGCACAAAGCAATCACAGATAAGCCTTGTTACCTGAGTGTGGGTTCCAAATGCCAAGTATTGCACATAAATTCTCTCCAGTCAACTGTAGTGTAAGTAATGCTTTCCTCTGCCTCCTTGTCAGTGGAGCTGTCCTCAAGAACACCAACAGAGTTTTTCTGTCCTGGACGAGCAGCCAAAATGCGAGGAGGAAAGATTGCTGTGAAATAAGAGGAAAAATCCCATGCCAATCAGTCACAAGCATCTCACTTGAATACTCTTTGTACATGATTTAAATAAAGTGAGAACTACCTTGTGGCTCAGTTTTACAGAACTTCTAACTAACAGTTCTGGTTTGGAACAAGTGCTGGTAAGAAAAAAAACTACAATAACAGTTAATAGTCACAGGGTAACACTGGAATGTGGGTTTTAGCTCCTCTGCCAGCCTAAAGCATCCATATACCAGGGCTTTCCTTCAAATTCATCATAGCATCCAATGAAATATTAGATTCCATAAGCAAAATTCAGACACACTCCTAGTTTAGAATGTTTTTTTTTTTTTTAGATTAACAGAGTAGTCTCTGAGGAGAAGTAGGTGGGGGAATAGTTAAGCTATATCTTTGTCCAAAGGCATCAAAGGCACCTGAACCAAACTCTTACTTGAGTTCAGGTCCTGGATACAGAAAAATAACAGCAGCTCCTTTTCCTTCCAAGAACATATTTTATAAAATAAAACCAAATCTATGAATTTGGATGGAATTTTGATTGATTTTAAGATAGCTTAAAAACAAATTTTTGGACAAATTTCCACCAAAAATACTTACCTCCCCTTTTAGTTTCTGCACCTGTTAGACACTTGAAAATGCTTTTAGGAAGCACTCCTAGCTCTGTTGTACACAATTACATGTAAAAAAGTTCTTGTATGCTTAGTTAGGAAAACAAACCTTTGAAATACTCAAATTAATGTGTTCTACATTATGTGTTACATTTATACATCACATAACATCACACTAACAAATTTTACACTTTCCATACAACTAAGTAGTAAACGCAAACAACTATGCACAACAGAATCTCACACAGCAAAACAGGTGACTTTCACTACAGTGGTGAGCATTTCTAAAGTCAGAAAAATGCATGTCTGGGAAGAAGCTCCATTGATGAAAGAACTGTGATAAAAGCAATGTAGCATCCTAAACCAGTTTTAAACTGCATGTCTCTTACAAAAGAAAATTAAATTACACACCAAGTGTCAAAATAGGAACAAGATTATGACTTAGAGTAACTAGCACCAGCTCATCAGTATTGGGGGAAGAGAAATCCAGGAGCATGTCTGTTCTCTGCAGCATATTGGATGTAGGTGCTGCACGGGAGGTGGTCAATTTGTTTTTGAACAACCTGCTGTACCTACACAGCGTAGGTACACAGTGCCACACAGATGTTAGTACAGCTCCCTGCGCAGTGGTGGCATGTCAACATAGTGACACAACAATGTTTGTAAGTTTGTATGTAACTACTCTGCTTCCAGTCCTACAGGGGATGATTTAAAATGAGTTCAAGTATTTCCTGAACCAAACCTTTATTAAAAAGTATGAATATATTTACTGGCAAATAGTCTGAGAACTGCAGACTGTCAGACAAGTGCTGCCTCATAAACAGCAACTTACCTTTTTCTTTTTCTTTCAGATAAGCAGATACCAAGTCATGCAGAAACATAATCAACTCAGCATCCATCGTTACACAAATATGGTCTGTAAATTCAGTTACCACACTGCATTCCACCTTTGGTTTAACACTTGTATCTACAGCCAGATAAAAATAGTATTAATACACTTGTAAGTGCATACAGTACACAGATTACATAAAAGTACACAGATTTTTTAATACAAATAATTTGAAAAATGACATTGTTCTTAATGAACCAGAGACTCAAAAGAAAGGAAGGAGCAGAATTAGTATCTGTGTTTAGCAGCCTCAGCATTTTTGGAACTGTTTTCCAATCCAAAGAACTTCTGATAGTTTATAAAATATGCTGAAAATAAAAACATATTGTAATGTAGCAACTTTGATCATCCTCAACATAGAAAGCCAACCTACAGCAGTATCACTAGCTTGTGCTGTGCTGTCAATTAACAATTTAGGAAGAAAAGCTGATAGCAGATTTTGCTAGTTTTGCTATTAAAAAAACAGTTAACCAAACCCCAACAGGTTGGCCTGTCTAGCAGTATTAGGCAGAACCAGGTATGGAGTAAAACCACAGCTCAGCCAAGATAAACATGTACATTAATGTCTTATATCTTCGGAAGTCTTATTCCTCACTAGTTAAAATTGCAATCTGAGTATTTTAAAAACAAGAGCATAAAATTTCAGTTCCCATCTCATAGTCTCTTTTTCAGAAGGGCTCTCCTTAATATTTTAATAAAAATAAGAAAACCAGCCTCCTAAAAGGAGCCAACCTATATGAAATACTTATATTAATTTCTCTTAGTAAGTTTTTTCTATAGTGACCAGTCTCTGGACTAGATCTTTGCTTTCTCAACACAGTTTCCTCCACATTTTATTATGAAATGTTATCCTTTCTTGCAAATGTGCAGTAATTTTCAGATTAAATCCTCCTGTTTTATCAGCAGAGTAGCTTTGTATGTAACACTTCATTTATGAAACATAGCTTTAGATCAAGAAAAAAACAATTTATATTTATTTCACCTTGTAATGAAGGCTCTTGGGGCTCTTGAACATGAATAGATTTAAAATCCAGCTGCATCCTTGGCAGTGCAAAGATGGTTTCAGTTTCGTGGTTGTAACTGGAGCCACCTCTGAATCCACTTAGCAAGCTTGAGCTTTTCACAGTTGTGCTGCTCTCTGGGTTGTTTGCATCAACATTTCGCAGCAGGTTTAGCTCTACAGGGACAAGAGGAAATGCCTGAATTCAGTAGTCTTTATTTAAAAAAGGTTCTTGTCAGCACAGAGGGTGACAAATTTTCACAAAATACATCTCATAATAAGATAAGGGAAAGAAATAAATGCCAGTACCGTAACATCTAAGTGTTTCAAAGGATCCTAGGTCCTTCAAGTCCAAGTTTCATTCACCTGACCACCCCGTCACAACTCTGTTCTCCTAATGAGCTTTCAGTTAAGTGAAATACAGACTGTATGGGTTCAAAATTGCCCTTCATGTTTGAAAATAGAGTGGTACTTAAAATGGTAAGTGTTTCTGATTAATAGATAGTACCATCTAAATTCATTGAGGCAGCATTGCTGTCAGAAGTCATTGTTGACCAGGAATCCAACTTTGTCACAAGACATTTACCATAGCACACATGCAACGTCATTTGAATTAGTTTTCAGTTTTTTAAATTCTGACAAGACAAAAAAGTGAAGAAAAGTTAATACTTCAATGCAAAAAAAAAAAGCTGGTGTATGATTATTAAGAAGATTATATGCTTTATCCTGCTCTCAAAAGCCTGGCTACAAAAGGTCAAACAATGACACCTTGTTGTTGATTATATAGTTAAATGCTCCAGATGTAGCAGAACACGGCTACATAAAAAGAACTCGCAGACAGTGCCTCTATTTCTGAACTTCAATCACTATCTCTTGTTGTGTCCTCCAAAAGGAATAAATATTTGTATATAAATCACTTCATTTTTTTCTTTCAAGGAGCTATCCCTGCTCATTTGTCACTGTATTTTCCATTCTGCTATTCATCCTTTCACAGAAATTGTGTTGCTACCATCTACTGACTCTAAGGTTTGTGAATGAAATAGCAACTTTTTGCATACAAAGACAACTAGCATTACTGCAACGCCAGATACATAATGTCCTGTACACTTAAGAGGACATTTGTCATTTCTGCTCAGTTCGAAAAAGGACATTGCTCGTAACACTTCAGCATATTGCTATGCTTCTTAATCCACAGCTCACCCATAAGGTTCTCAAGAAGAAACAACTTCCATTAGTTCAAATTCTCTTCTCTCTACAGCCCACTTGAAATTTATCAGCTTTTAAACAGCACCAGCGCCTGGCAAGCAGACCAATCCCCAAACTTAATGAATATGGATCTAACCTTCATTCCTTGTGGCTGTAACATAATTGAACCACTCTTTCACACTGGCAACTCCATGCGGTGGATTTTCATGGCGGCGCCTTGTTATCTTTGTGATTGTCGCCATTGGGCTTTCAAGGGCTCCACACGGTTTGGTGACCATAGTGTTATGGCCCAAATGAAAGTCCAGAGTTTGCACAATATATGTGGAGTGTTCACTAGTACCTGCATTGAAGGTGTGGGCAGCATGGCATGAAAGAGAGAAAAAGAAATACAGAAAAAATGGGCTGGTAAGGGGTAGGTAGGATTTTTTCTCTCACTTTGCTCTCCTCGCACAGGTATTTAACGTGAATAATAAGTATGTCAGTGCCATTACAGACTGATATAAAGCTTGTAAACAACAGAAAAATTAAATCCTGAGCTGCCACAGAGAGTAAAAACTTCTTAATGTAAGGCCATCAAAATTCATCATGCAGAAACAAGGGACTACATGAACACAGACATGCGATTAACAAGGCAGACAGTCCACTTTGTAGCTGTATTATCAGGGACATATCTACTGCATTTGAAAACATACTTTGAATTATTCCAGAGATAAAGCAAACTGTGATAAAGATGGAGAGGGAACAGACTATTTTAGGTACGTGGTATATTTTGGGGAAATAATCTTGATTCAGGTTTAAAGAAAACAAATTTTTCTTTGATTTCTTCTCACATTTCATTATTAATAAATCAATAGATTCTTAAAAATCTCTTAAAGAAGTTTAGGGAAGTGAGGAAATGGTTTCAATTACCATCTTCCCAAACTTTCTGGGCTTCTGTCCAAAATGCAATATTGGGTTCTTCCAGGTGAAACAAAGCCCACGATTTTGAGCGGAAGTTGGGTCCATGAAAACAAGCCAGAGTCATATGGTTTCCATGAAGGCTCATGGATCCTCCAAACTGCATTCCATCTTCTGGCAGCGGCATCTGAAATAACGATATATGGCACCCCGATATCACTTTCAAAACTCCTGGCCAGTGGCGATGATGGGCTGCATCCAACACTAGAAAACAAACAGCAGGAACAAACTTTAGGAAAGAGAAAAGATGCAGAAAAGATAGCTGCCATATTTGTATTTTTTAATAAAACATGGAATTATGAGAGATATCTTCTAATCTATTTCATTGACACTGTTTTATCCTGGTGACCTAAGGTGGTTGTAGCTTAAGAGTACCTGAATGAGCATACTTGGAAATCCGTGACTCATTGCAAACTGACAAATTACAGTTTCAGCTCATGATTAATAGAAAGTAAGAATAACATCACATTTCCTCTGCTACTCAAATTAGAAATGTTTGGGGTTTGATTTTTATGAAATAGACTTTGAAAACTTTCAACTCTATTAAAATAGTTTGAAACTGGCAAAAATGTACTGTAAAGAAGCTATTTCAAGACAAATAGATAAACTTGCATGTATAACCAGAGGAATTTTTGCAATTAAAACATACTATTTGGGAAGTATACTATTTTTTGTACCGCTTACATTGTTCATGTGAGCTTCTCTCCAAGTTGTTGGCCATTGTCTTGGGAGGGAGATAAGGAACAGGTCCCCAAGTGGACAACGCTCGCTTGCTTGTATCAAACTGCTGAGTAAAGAACTCCTGGAGTTTCATTCCTATTTTTATTAGATCTGGTGTAGTTGATCTTGAAATCATAACTTGGAAGATATCCCATTTCAAGTCCCCATGGACAAATATCTCACTAGATATTAAAACCAATAAGAGCATTAGCAGTTAATCTCTTTCCTACTGACAATGACAAATATCACAAATGAACCCTTTGTTTTCTAGCAGGTGATTACATGTTTGGTTAGCAATACTGGACATATGATATATAGGAAGAATTTGACCTTATCAAACATTATACGTTTTAAACAAAAAAGCAGTATTACCTTTTATCAGATATGCTTGAGTCCAAAACATTATATAGATTAATTTTCCATTCATCCTGTAGTTTCAGGTCAGCATTACTGAAGATTCCCATTAGGATACTGGACCCCATATAGTCAACACGTGCTTCAGTAGAACCCATGGTAATTTGAATTTTATGACTGGGCTGTTGATTTGGGTGTTCAGAAATATGAGCTGAAACAGAATCAAAGCAGTACAAAAAATACACCATTAAATAGAAAGAAAACAGTTTTTACGGTGATATCACCCTTACACATCCACATGATACAGAGGGGCTGAGCAAGCACTGGCTTTTTCCAGATGAATGGCAGCGGTCATGACAGGTATAGTGCCAGAACACCAAGCCCCTTTCCAAGCCAGGTTTGCATTTCCCAGACCATAAGCACTTATAAAATCCTAGGAGCAGCTGAAATGCCATAAAATCTTTCAGTTGCCATTTCCCAGACAGCTGAAGGGAGCTGGAAGGTTGCACAACCAGTGGAATTTTAGAGCAACCATGAGACTGCATCAGCCCCTGATCAGAAGGCCATCCATTCAATTCAAGGTATGTTATGTAGTCGGAATGGACAAGTAGAAATCCAAAGGTTTTATATACTAGCAGGTTCAAAAAGCAAGGTATTGTGGTTTGGTTTTTTTTTTTTTTTTTTTTTTTCAGTTTTTCACATTTATTGTCTGGAGCATATGTTAACACCAGGCAGCTTTCCAACTTACCCACCATCTCCAGGGTATTAACATCTATGGTACCTCCAACAACTCCTCCTCTGGAGTCCAATTGTGATCTTCCCAAGCCAACAGACATGCTAATTTCTCGATCTCTGCTACTACCCACAGAGAGACGACCCTGGCTTTTCAAACCACTGGTGGTCCACCTGGAATAGAGATGAAAACAGACAACAATTTTCCAGGCTGTCAAAAGAGAAATTAAAAATTATATACTAGAAAAGGGTAAATAACGTGGTGTAGGAATATGTGACTTCAGGATTAAGCATCTCTCAGTATTCATGAGGGGCTTCACAGTTCAAAACTGAAAAAGTTAGGATTGTAAAACTAGAAGACAACAGGCAGTTGTTTGTAGGAAACCCACCACCTCCCACCACACCCCCCCATCTGTTAAAACATGCTTGATCTTGTTTTATACTTACGTAGTATTGCCCATTACATTGCTCATATTCATTTGAACATTTAATTGTTTTAGGTTCATAGCAAATACGACCAGTGTTTCCCATGGTGTTCCTTGCTGGCTTCCAGCTTTGTTTGACTTATTAAATGGAGTTGATGTTTTTGAGAGAGTATCTGAACAAAAAAGATAAAAATATAAATTATTCCACACACTAGGAAAAACTGGCAGAATATATCAATTGTACATATTACAAAAGGACAGACTAACACCATATTTAAGAAGCTCCACAAAATTACTACTGAGGATGTTAGAACTAGAGGATTTGTAATATGTTTTGCTTTAGTTGTCATAGAAATAGCTCATTTTACACATTTATTTTAACTAGTATCTTTAAGAGAAATGATTTTTCATTTCCAGTCAGTCATGCAAGAGTATATCCCAAATTACTTAGCTGGTTAAAAATACTACTGTATTCAGAAAGTGAATTATTAGTATTTGAATATTCAGGTAGCAGTTATCTACACAAGTCCCAAGTCAGAATTTCCAAAGTATTAGGCTTTTCCTTGTTCTTTTCACAAAAATCCTGTCAGTACTCCTATAAGCCTATGCAAAAATTACATTTCATATCAGTAATGCCACTCTATCAGCTGTATGTCCTTTTCCAACTGTCTTCCCCTAAAAACTGTTCATATGTAACATCTTGCTTGCATTCTAAATAGACAAAATACACATCCTTTTCTTCTAGACTAAAATAAGTTTCATACTTCTAAATCTCCTAGCTATGTCTAATGCTGTAAGTCTTCCACACAGCCAGTGCTACACTGCTCTAAGACACAATACAGTAACATTTGTAGTAAAAGAAAGTAAAAGTTTATTTCTTACATGGAGACTACACTCTTAGTATGAGCACAAAGTCTCTGATGGAACCAAATAACTGACCTCATCTGTGAACTGCAAAACTGACCCTCTTCTAAGAGGGTTATAATTACTTGGATGAGGATAGAGAGCCAGGAAAATGAGAATGCAATCAAATTTAGATGAGTTCTCCAGCTTGTTCCAGCTAAACAATTCCCACTCCAGTAAAAGAAACTGCAATTTTACAGGAAGCATACTAACAAACTATACTTTGATTCATCCATTTCAGCCATTTTTCTTTTTCTAAGCCATTGACTCTCCACTCCCAGGCACAGTGTAAAAGAATATATTATAGCTGCTTTCTACAAAGTAATAATGACACAGTTTTTTCATACAATGGATGGAAATACTTTAAAACCCAAAAGAAATCATTGTCAACTAACCTCTCTGAGGCACTGAAGAGTCAGACACACTCCTGGATCTTGTTACAGCTGGAGACTTTAAGCTGTGAGATGCTGTCCCAGGTGACATACTGTTTGCATTGTGTTCATTAAAAACATTAGGTGACTGTGCCATGTGTGTAAATGAAGCAGATTGGCAGGGCTGCTCCCACGTTCTACAGTATGCTTTCCTTGATGATTCAGGAGAAAGATGCTGGCTTACCCCTTCAATTGAATCTGGTGTTCCAGGACCCGATGCTACTAGAAAACAAAGCCAGCACATGAAAGGCAGAAAAACTATTTAATTTTTGTTTAAGAATATTTTCCCATATACTAAGAAATAATCAGTGTCAAAAGACATATCGTTTATCATAACTGAAGGTTTTCAATTGTATTAATTAATATAAGCTCTTCAATTAATTCAATGACCTATTTCAGAAATTTTCTTCTATTCCTTCTTTCTAGGAGTTGTTTATTAAGCTTATCAGAGTGACTGCATGTGGAGTGAATGATAATACATTTTATGTAGTCACATATGTAATAATACACAAGTAATACATATTTATAAAATTCCTTCTATAATCCTTTGTACAAAGAGGGTTTTCATAATAAGAAGCAGTATCTTACCTGGCAGGTTTATTGTTTGATCACCCAGGAAAAGCCGTCTGGCAATGCTTCTCCTGTACCAAGCCCTTGGAAAGGCTAGAATCTCACTGAGTCGGCGCATGTCGTATTTAAAAGAAGCAGATCCTATGTCACAAACAGCTTAAAAAGAAAGCATAGACACAGAGCTGTAAACTTTAAGTACTAATAGGTTTTGGTAACCAATTGTAATTAATAGGTATTAAATATAATCATCAGATACTTCTTTACATGTAGCAATACAGCGGTAACGATGTCCTGGTTTGGCACTTAAACCATGACAAATGAAAAAGTAGGTTTTCTGAGATGTCGCCGTTTGTCTAAATCCAGTATTAGATGGATACAAAGACACCTCATAAAGGAAAGATGGAACCTATGAACAGAAATGATGTTGGGTCCTACTTGTGCCGTATGTACTTCAGATTCCTCATCTGAGGGTTTTTATGGCAGATTAATCACAATCATTCTGCTACTTGCCCAGTATGTCAGGATTCCCTGTGTAACAGGGGGAAATAAATAATACATCTTTAAACCCCCTTTTACTTCAAGGCTCTTGTGTATTCAGGAGTCCAATTCTCACTGTAGGACAGGCACAGGTGGCAAAGTGGTGAAATTTGACAGCAAGTAACTCAACACAGAACTACATTAACAAATTAGACATACAGCAGTGCAGCCAGAATTACGACAGTAACACACAGTAAATACCAGAATTTAAAAAAAAAGGAAAAAAAAAAAGGAGATAATGAAGAATACTAAGAAGTTTGTGATCTAGGAGATTCAACTGTTTGAGCAAGCCCATTTAGTTACATTAAATGAATCAAGAGTCTAGAGTGGTGCATCTGCCAAGAGGTACTCCAAGTACCATTCAACTTTAATGTATCAAGCCCTACTTCACTCAAACAGCAAACATTTTGCTGATGCTCCTTTTAGACAGTTCTCATTTAACATCTACAAAAGCCGCTGAGAGTAAAGTTTATCACTCAAACAGCAGTTTTCTATTAGGTGAATAGTTGGGATTAAAATGAAACAAGCATTTACCAGATATGTTTATCAACGTAGTATCTATCTTACTGCCAGCTTTGGTTGCGGACTGACTCTCAAAAAAGGAGGAACCTCCTGAGCGTCTTATTCGTGACAGGCTGACTTTCACAAACTCAAGGTTAATGCTCAAAGAATCCTTCCGGCCAGTGACCGAAGTTGGCTCCTCATCCACATTACCTAGAAATAGAAAGGCAAAAGCTTAATCTTCTGTGACCTTTTCAAACCTTCAGTTCAGAAAACCATGACAAACTTGAACAGTGTTCATCTAAGCAAACAATAACTTGTCTGTACCTAATGCTCCTGATCCAGGGGTTAGAACAGTAACAGCAGATTTTTGTTTTCCAGCTCCATATGGGTGGAACACGTAGAGGGAAAAGTCGGACATGCAGGCAGTAAAGCTCAGGCCTGAAGAGCTGCTACTAGAAGTAGTCAAGTCTGACTGACTGCTGCTGTGCCGTGTTCTGCCAAGAGGGCTGCCTAGGCCAGGTGAGGAACCTGAAGTCAAATTTTGGCAAAAGCTAGTTTTAGTAAAAAAGCATTTTCAAACATGAAATAATACTGACTCTTAACAGCAATACTAAACAGACCAAATGCACATCAAATTATGCCCTTATAGCAGCAATGTAGCTTAAATACTCTACGGACCTTTTCTACAAAAGGAGATAACTGCTTGTAAGAGTTATAAGAGATAACTGCTTAACCAGTGTAAGAAAGACTCCAATATACTGCATCTGTGCCAGCTTTTACAGGAAACTGATATATGAAGAAATCCTACTGAACTCACTAATACATAAAAGCCTAGCCTTAAGATGCATAAAAGCTTATCTTCGGCTCTAATTTTAGACAACAGAACATTGTATTTATTCGTGCTGCAAGCTGTATATAGTATATACATTCACATATACATATTACCTGGTGCTCCAGATTTATTAACTGAATTCTTTGAGCCACTCTGTGAAATACTGACACCAACTGACACATTTTCTGATGGGTATGTTGTGCCTAATGTTTCCAGTTCTCCTCGGTTTGAAGAGAAAACAAGATCCAGAGAAGGCAATTTCAGCATGCATTCAACTCTTGATACCGGCAAGCAACTGAACTTGATTTGAGAGGGCTGGAAGATAGAAAGAAAATAGAGCATTCAGTAAACAAATAGAAAATGCTAAACCATCCCAAATTTGGCTTATAAAGTGCTATGTATTTAAACAAATTACAGCCTTTTCAGACTGGTTTTAGAATTACTAAGATAACTGTATGCAAGTTGATATAGATACATTAATTGCAGGCAATCTCTCCAACACCACAGCTGGACTAGTTTCTTGAAAACTTAGACAGAATAAGCCTGGATGCAGCAGAAGACATGCATGTCCCCCTTTCTTCCTCCTCCTCAAGTCATTTCATAGCTCTTCCCATGCAAGAAATATGCATAATCATTTGAGCTGATGCTGAAAGCCTCTGCTCTCCTCAGTACATTCTTAGCCAGATGAGTTTGCAAGTAAAAGCTGAGAGAAGCCACAGATAGTTGTGATTACTTTTTATAAGCATTTAAAAAATTAAAAAAAAAAAACAAACAACCACCATCTGTTAAATATGTGTTCAATATGGGAACATAACCAAATTTATACCAGGCAAAAATGTTGCTTGAGCTAATATTCAGATGAAGCTCCAGTGCTCTGAATCACTCTGTGGTAGCACTTTTCTCTCTTAATACATATAAAAAGCCCAGACACATCAAATATTAAGCAGTATGAATACTGTCTTGTAGAGGATAACTGTACATTTCTACATTTTCCATCTAAACTGAGAAAATCTTAGTTATTTTCATTTTGTAATTGTACCTATAAATAGTAGATAAAAATACTAGTTATGGAAGATAATTTCACAAAAAGTCCAGAAGAGACAGGGAAGAAGTAATGATTAAAAATGCTCAGAACTTTTGTGACTTCTCAAAGTTGCTCATTTCTTTGGTCTTCTTGAGACCAAAATATGTCTGAACTCCTGCTGAAGTTAAGTCCTACTTTGTCATCACACTAGACATTAGTATCTCATAAA
Source organism: Forpus xanthops (assembly GCA_032466535.1). Lineage (NCBI taxonomy): Eukaryota > Metazoa > Chordata > Aves > Psittaciformes > Psittacidae > Forpus > Forpus xanthops. The sequence continues at coordinate 20,581 of JASSUY010042885.1, forward strand.
AGACACTTGAAATATATTTTATTTTTTTTTTTTAAGCAAACTTAGAAGCATGGATTGTCTCAAAGATTGTGACTGTTACTTATTATACTGAATGCTGAGTTGAAACCACACTCACCTGAACTCGCACATAAACCACCACATCTACAGGGAAGGATGAATATGCTGATGTCGAGGACGATACTAATGATGTTGTGGACTCCTCTAGGGGATCTTGCATATCGAACTGTCCCATATCTTCATCCTGGGAACTAACAGCTTTTAACAAGTACAAGAACTCATTAGTGGAATATAAATGGAAGAACAGCCTATTGTCATCAGAAAAGAAGAAAAAGAATACCAGAGTACAAATAAGCAACTTACCTGCGTAGTTCCTTTCAATGGGTGTAATTGGAATGGTTTCAAGAGCTTTCTCTAGAAAGTCCAGTAAGCATGGGCTAATCACCATTTCCTCTGGCAATGACTGGAGGGCAACCCATGCATATAGTTTAGCAGTTTTCACTCCGCCACTTCCTTTCCCTTTGGCTGCAACATTTAAAAGATAAATTTGTCTGATGTAATACCACTCAACTGTAAATGGCAAACATTAGAAGATACTTCATAATTAGCAGCTGCTTTCTCTAATTCCCTGTATCATCATCTGAAAAGACATAGATCAGTTAGAAAAAAAATTACGCCCTAAGTTCTCATTTAAAAAATTGTGCAAAACCGTTAGTCTGTCATGCTTGATTGTAATTCCATTGCCTATGTTCTTGACCAAGAAGTCTTATGTCATTTGCTTTTTAAAAAATAGCACCAAAATCAGACAAGCATTCCTCTCCAAATACACAATGCAAAGTAACCACAGTGACTGGAACTGAAACTGGAATTAGGAAAAACAGATACATGAGCCTGGGAAGAATGTAAGTTTAAACTGAGAAAATACACCTGAAAATTAAAACTGTAAATGACAAGTCCTACTATATTTATGCAAAGAATAGCTGTATTTTTAAAAGCTTGGAGCTAGCCAGAATATAAACTAATAAAAAGATTGTTGTCTTCTAAATCTATGGAAGAGGGTAGCACTTGGATCCATACTCACCAAAATATAAATATGCACACAAGATATTAATACCAGTTCAATTCCTGTTTCTATGAAACACAGCTTTAAAACTAATAGAAATAAATGAAGATACTGATTTTAAATTTACCAATAAAAATACAGGCATTAACTAAATTACTAAAATGGAGCTCAAAAATCCTTTTATTTGCTAAAAAAGCCCCCAAGCACTCAATTTTCAGACTATGCAATGCAAACTATTCTGTCTAGTGCCTCTGACTAGATTGTCCTATCTTGTGCTTGCTGAAGACCAAAGAGAACAAAACAAGGGGCCTATAGGGATGTTGGGGAGGGACTCTTCATGAGGTACTGTAGTGAGAGAACAAGAGGTAATGGGTTCAAACTTAAACAGGGGAAGTTTAGATTGGATCCGAGGAAGAAATTCTTTCCTGTAAGGGTGGTGAGGCACTGGAATGGGTTGCCCAGG
>JASSUY010042887.1:0-56069 GCA_032466535.1 Forpus xanthops
GTTATACCTTAGTTACTAAACTGTTCTTATCTCAACCTGTGGGAGTTGCATTCTTTTGATTTTCCTTCCCATTTCCCCGGGACTGGGGAAGAAAGAAGGGGGAGTGCGCAGAACTGTTTGAGGGGCCTCAAACCACGACAATAGTATAATGTATACTATATTTCTACTACATATGCTAAGCAACTTAAATCTATATTAAATTTATGGACCTTTATTAAATATGAAATATATGGCCCATTCAAACGAGCCCATGGAATTAGGGAAATCTAAAACCCTGTAATTGGGGAAGTGAGAAAACATTAATTTGAGTATATTGAACTGTTTGCTAGCACAAATTTGTCTCTAAATTCTCTTTAGTGAGCACTGTTAACAAGGACAGGTATTTTTGATTTTCCAACTGAAACAATTTTATTACTTGGTACAGTTCCAAATAAACTGAAAATATCTTTCTTTGTTTTTTTTTTTTCAACTACCACATCATTGTCCTTATCATGGAGAAAAGGAAGAGAGACTACAGTGAAAAGTATCTACTCACTGGCAGAAATAATGCAGGAGAATTTGCAAGAACAAATTGCAGCTCATATTCTAGGCCTATCCCAGTATATTCTATGCACAGAAAGAGCTAAACACTACATCGTTCTGTTTTGAAAATTATTCAGGAGAAACCACAATGTGAATTGAACTCACTGATCTTCCTAGATATCTCAAAACCAAAAAAAATTTTTTGTTTTTTAAATAATTTTATGAAGAACTGTTGAATAGCACACTCAGAATGCTCATGGTATTATGTGCATTATTCATAAGGGGAAAAAAGGCTTTTCTATAAAAATGGCCTGTATAAGGGGAAAACGGCATTTCTATAAAAATGGCCTTTTGAAGCAATTAGTGGTTACCATACTGTAGCATTATATACTACTACATTTATGTACACAATAAGCCTGTAAATCAGTCCTCCTAATTTTGGCAGTTTTTCTGGTTAATATAGTTAGTGCCTTTTATTTAAGTGTCTGGGCTCCCAAGAAGACATTGTGACAGATTTTGTGATTACCTTAAAGTTCAGCCTTAGCGACAAAGTAGACTCTTATGCTACTGATATGGATAAGGCACCAAATTGCTCAGTGCCATCAAGAGCAGTGGGTGGAAGGGGCTTTAAGCGCACAGCAAGTAGCAGAAATGTAAGGAGCTTTGGTAATGAAAATTTTGAAACTTCAGGGTCAGAGTGTTATTTTTTGGATTTAGGATCCTTGAATTGCCAATCAGAAAAGTGTGGAGTATCAGAATTATGTGGATTATTTTAAAATTCTGATGCCACTGCCTGAGTTCAATGGGACTATGCAGGCCTCTCATGTATACGTATTTGCAATACTGAGGCCTACATTTGCAAAAGGGAAAATGATTAGCTGCTGCAACAAACCTTCAAACGTGAAGACTATATTCTCAGCAGATTTACTGGTACAAACTTACACTATATGTCATATATTCTTGAATATGTTCCACGTCTTGTAAGAACTGCATTGAAATATGTAGTAGTTATAAAGAATAAGACAGTTTTATTGTGCTGTTAGGTCCGTGAATACTGAAATCACAGAATGTAGCTGTCAAGAAGAGCTGGCACAATCTAGGACCCTGATTTTGTGAAAAAAGAGGAATCGAGTTGCAGCAAAGTCATAGAATGAGCATCTTGTATTTCAAGTTCACATTAACACCTAAGGAAGCCCTCTCTCCCCAGTCATATCTGTTTCTAGATGGCTATGCCACAGAAGCCCATGCCAAATGTTAAAGTGGTGATGAATTTCGCATAGCAAAGCATGTGCCGGCCAAGATGAAGAACTGGCAAACTAAATGGAATTCAGAATTAACTGACAGTTTAGAGGGCCTGAAACAATTGGGAAATTTGGATTCGGCCTGCAGTTTTTCTTTAGAAAATGGTCTGTCACAGAACTACTGCTAAGTGTGAAAAAAAAGAAATTAAAATGATGTGGTCATACCTATTGAAGAAGGAGGTGGAAAAGATAATGAATTGGAAGAGGAGTGGCTGTCAGGACTTGTGTCTTGAATATCTGGACATAAAATAAGACAGAACTGTAGTGATAATGTATTTAATGTAATTTAATCTATTCAAAACTCTGGCAGAAGGTGGACAAGATAGATATATTAACCCTAGCCTTTAGACAGCACTGAAAATTGTCCAACTAGAGTGAACATTTTCAGCATGTTCAATTACATGTTTGTGGAAAAATTGCAGGGAAGAAGAATGTGATCCTTCTGAAATATTTCTAAGTAAAAATATAATGTTTGGAAAAACAGAAAACCAAACTTTTCCCTTGGTCTTGGTCATCTTTCCCAGAAAATCTTATCTTCTAAAAAAAGCTGTTGACTAGTTATTATCAACGCCCCTGAAATAAGAACTTATATTGTGTCTGTGGTTTCGTTTTTTTAACTCTTTTGTTAATAATAAATATAACATTACATTTATGCAATTTTGAAGTGCAGGAATAAAGCTCTCACATATGTTGTAATATGTTTCATAAGAGAAATAAAGTGCTCACATATGTTGTATTATATTTCTACTAGTATGTAGTATGTTTCCTTTGTAACTGAGTATTTTTACTATTTGAATATTCAAGGATATTGAATGCCACATCAAGTTGTAATATATGAAAAAAAGGAATGCTATGAGATAAAAGTGAAGCTTAAAAAAAAAGAGACAGCAAGCTCTAGTATATGAAAGAACATTTCTTTCCTAGGAGACAGGCCACAGAAATAAATATGTATCTAGCTGACATTTCTTTGTATCTTATTCAAGCAGAATAAAACTAAAATTATCTCACATGCCTATAGGCTACCCGGGTGTAAGACATAGAAATAGAGAAGGGATCATTTCATATGTGCACTTTCATTTGCTCATTCAGCAGCTCATTCTACTTGCTGAGAACTCATCTGATAAAATAAATCTTTTAAAAATAGAAGACATTTTCACTTAAATATTTTTCAGGCACTTCATGATATAAGTGAAGTACTTTAACCAGGGGCAAATTCAGCTGCATTGACTGACTTTGAAAAAAAACATTACATGAGCTGGCTAAAAATAAATACATCATTTGGGAAGAAATGTTATGCATGAATTTTCCTCTGGAGCAACAATATCAATATAGAAGGAAAGTATCTAGTACTAAATGAAATTATTATTTTATATCAAAGGTAAAGCCTATGATCTGTCCTTTATAAATAATGGTCATCTTTCTTTGCAACCTGGGTGCAGAATGAGTAAGAAAAAGGTGTGGGATTTGTTAGAAACAGTCTGATTTATTTAGTGTTGTATGCAGGAGCAAGGCTTGCAAGATCAGACACATTTTAAAGAAACTGAGATAAATGGGTCTTATAGATTCATAATTATACAATATCCTACCCATCTTGTCACTCAGTGGAAAAAAAAAAGCTATGATCGTCACTTTCAAAAGAAACATCTGGAAGCATGGCTGCTGCTATTGTGCTCCTGCAACCACTTTAATTTTTATAACACAGCCTGATGATCAGATCATTTACTCAGGGCATGAGATGACTGTGTTGTCTGCTTTGAAACCCCACATATTCCACTTCTCCAGACAGTGCATTAACCACCAGAGTTAATGCTTTGATCCCCCTGTTTAAGTTGTCTCACTGTGCACAAATAAGTGTAAGTCAGAGAGCTACAAGAGAGGATGACACCATGGCCTAGAAATTAGAGATGCTTGGATGGATTCAAACTCTCAGAGTTATGCCAGTTCTTACCTCAGGACATTTGCTATAAAGCTTGGGAAAATGCTAAATACACCCATTTAAAGAGAACTAGATATCTGTTCTTAGCCAAAGATCCTGGAATGTTCCTTCCCACCTTTTTCTAAGTTTTGGGAATTATTCAGCTTTCAGACTTGTACAAAACATTTTTTTAACCTTGTTACTTTCCTGTCCAGCATGCAGATATTTTCTGTAACTCCTCCAATTTCCCTTCCTGCAATTCTTGTAAAGAGAAATTGGGTTTGGGCAGGTGAATTCCTGCTTCTGAAGATCTAGGAGCTTGGAAATGATGTCACTGTGCCTAACTTCTTTGGATCTGTCCCAAAGCCATTTCAGGGGTCCTGCTGTCTTGTTCTTGCAAAACTAACTGGTACTTCCCCTATCAGACACATAGGTAGAGCCATTGCTCATACATGCTGCAAAATTTTCTGCCTCAGGCCAGCTACTTTGCTTATATTTTATTTTTCAATGTCTGGAGATGTAGAATAGAATTAGACAAGGCGATATGGGAAAAGCTTTATTACTTGTTACTTCCTTATGAAATCAAATTTGGTCTTTCTCTGTAACTAGAAGATTTTGAAGCGCTCATTTGTACTTTGTTCAGGTCTTCTTTTGTGAACATTGTCTTTCCTCTGTGAATGTGCAGCAGGGAATTTACTCTCACTGAACCAATGATTAAAAACAAGACTTCAGTGAAAAATATTCTGCTGAAAAATGCAGTTGAACATCTACAGTGCTATTCAGATAATAAGTTTTGGTTTCCTGTGGTGTAGTTTGTGGGAATTGTGAGCTCCTGCAAGGTTTCTATAGAGCAAACCAGATGTCTATTTGTTCAAGAATGCCCAATTGTTGTGTGACCTGTCCTCAGAAGGACTGAAAGAGAAGAAAAATACATCTGAGATTTATGAAGGTGTTAAAGCAACAATTTCTTAACTTTTAAAAAATATTATTATTTTTCGTTATTATCATTAATTTTAAAATGATAACTTTTGCCTGTTCAGTCAAACACTATGGTACTTTCTGTTTGAAGCATTATTGTGTATAGTGAATATTCCTACCATTTTTATGTACTCTGGTACAACTACCTCATATTAACCTTCTATTTAGACACATTAATTACAAAGGTGACAAGGTGACATAGCTTATTAGGAGGATTATCTGCTTGGGCTGACTGTGAAGTTTTGCTTAAGTATTGAATGTATAATATTGCCTAAACTCCTTAATATTTGCAGAAAATAATTATCTTTCAATTTCAGTCAAGAAAATTTCTGCTGTCAGATTCTGCCATTGCCCTCACACTGAAAGCCTGTTTTATAACATTACCATCTGTCCATTGTAATGAAAGTCAGAACACGCTTTCATACTCACACTGAAATTTTTGCAAAAGCATTGCATTACCTATGCAACAAACAGCTCTCACATACTGACTGATAATTACCTCCCCTTTCTCTCAGATGTCACTCTGTTCAAGTAAAATAAGAACCCCCCCAAGAAATCATTTAATAAAATAATGTGTGTTGTGTTTCTGATCAATGGTGTATTTCAAATAATCCAGTTTGTTCATTCTATATGAAGGAAAATATTTTATGAGATATTCTACTTATTCATCCTAAACCTGTAAATCTAGATCTGACACTAAGATGGGTACTTATCATTTATTTCTTTTCCCGTTATTTATTTCCAGAATCTTCAGATTGCTGGAATTTTTCAAGGAAAGCTTACTTCATTTTATTTTTGTTCTTCACATCACCTTTTTGCAGAAACCTCTTCCAAAGTACACTTATTTTAGGAGAAAAAGATAATTTCCAAATATGCTGTATCACAAGGAAAATTAGAATTTAGTGCATATCTGTGCCTTCCTCCTCATACATCTTGTGCTAACTTAGATCATGGCATCAGGCAGAACCTTTGGTTTTCTTTTTGTATGTCTGTACCTTGAAATGGCGTATCTGTTGTATGCTTTCCATCCACTTTTATGTTCTAAGCAACATAATGAGGGAGATAAGTGAAATGTATGATGGATTAACAAGTGCTAGTTTTATTTCACATAAGAAATATTGCTCTTAACTGAAAGATAATTCTGCAAAGCCTGTCTTATCTAAGCTGGCTTCACCTTTGCTGCTCTCCTCACGATATTTGCATATAATGCAAAATTAGGCTTTATGAAGAGATTATTTGAGGAGTTGTAATTGATTTTTCTTGGAGTTGTAATTTTACTTTTTTCATTGAAATTCTGGTGTAACACCAGGTTTGGTCAAACTCTCAGATCTTCTCTGCAATAGGAAGCTCTCAGGCCTTTTGTTCTGTGTTTTGCCAACGTCGTTTTAATGTCAAGCCATCTGTGCTGCTACAAATTCCTTAAGCCCAGAGTCTTCAGAAGATGCTGAATTTTTTCAGTGTTATGACTGATGGTCAGATCAAACTCACATTTTATCCCTCACTAAATGATACCTTGTATGGACTCCTTCCTCCTTGTAATGCAAAATATTTTTCTGGGACTGACCCAGTGATCCAAGATGCTGCCCCAGTTAAGGTAATGAGAACTGTGTAAGCAATATACCCTGTGTAGGTACAGTGCATAGGCATATACATAAACGCATATATATTCTTTGCAATCTTCTACAGTTCTCTCTTGTAGTAAACACTTTTCCTAATCCCTTCTAGGATTAGGTAAAAACTATAAATGTTTAGCTGGAATATGTAGGTATGGTGAAAATCTAGGGCAGGAATCTGAAGAGCAGGAACTCAGTATCTTGTTTCCAGATTTGTAGGACACTGAGTTATTACTGATTTGGGGATATTCACATAAATCACATAAATCACTGCTTTAAGTTACTCATATTTCATTTATGCTCTTCCATATTACTGCCCCCTGAATGTGTGAAAAGATGGAATTCCTATGAGCATAAGTTTTTTGCATAGTGATAAATTTGCGCTGGGTTCTTAAATTCAGTAGTAACTTCAGATTTTCCGTACAAGTAAGAATGAAAGAATATCTTCTTTCTTTGAAAATCATGTATATTTCATGGATTCTTTTGGTAAAATAGAGGATTCTTCTTTGAAAATTTTTCTTGTACCACAACAAGGGGTCTATCTACCTCCTGGATAGCCATTGTAATCCCTGAAAAAGTATTTATAGGATAATACGTTACGCAAACTTACAGCTTTCCAGCTGCATTATACATGTTTGCACATCCATTGGAAAATTTTTTAGATCCATCGGACAGGACAGTATTAAAGTCAATCTGAAAGAACACAAAAAAAAGTATTACAAATATACCGTAAAATGCCATAGAAGTGCACAGGAAGGATGCATGAAAACACTGGAAGTCATTAGGAACTGAAGAAAATAATCTATTTCTTTTTTAATTAGAAAGCTTTCAAAAGGGATATAGATTATCTGAACCTATTTCACTCAGCTCAGTGTGATGATATGGAAAAAAGTTATGACAGACTTTCAGAAAAAAGATTTTACAGGAGGGTTGCTTAAGTCTATGAGAGGTCTTAAAGAATACAACAACAGCATGCTTTTTCGTGTTACAGAAGAATTATTGGACTGGTACAGTGTTTCAAACATAAAATTCACCCAGACTTACAAGAATTTCATAACAGATGTCAGGTGGAAATCCTGATGGCAAAGTAATTTCTGTGTTATTGTTCTAAAATAGAGTGCTTAATTCGTCAACAAAAAAGTTTAAGTTAGCATTTTAGGATACTGATGGCACACAGAAACATGTCTGTAATTTTAAACTGCAGCTGTGTTTCATGTTAGTCCTGATACTTCCATTAAATACTTTGCAGCCTATAGGCAAAAGGGGTATTTTTACTTTTTACGTCAATACAGTAACTTATCTTTAAAGTAGTACTTCTGGAGAAGGGTCTGATGACTTCAGGTGAAGAGATATTCTCTGAAATCTCATGCGGAATGGCTGAGGGAACTCATGTTGTTTAGTCTGAAGAAAAGAAGGCTCTGGGGGACCTTATTGCTCTCTATAACTACCTGAAAGGAGTATCAATCTCTTGGGGATAGGTCTCCTCCTAAGTAACAAGTGATAAGAGAAGATATAACTGCCTCAAGCTCCACCAGGGAAGGTTTAGACTAGATATTTGGAAAAACTTCTTCACAGAGAGGGAAATCAGGTGCTGGAACAGGCTGCCCAGGTCAGTGGTGGAATCACCATCCTTGGAATTGTTCAAAAGACATGAAGACAAGGCCCTCAGAGAAATGACTTAGTGGTGGTCTTGATAATGGTTAGACCTGATGATCTTAAAGGCCTTTTCTAACCTAGCTGAATTTATGGTTCTAAGAAGTAAAGGAGCATGTTTTTTCTCACTGGTGTTCTTCAGTTATCTATTCATCATCCAGTGTCATGACTGCACCTTCATTTATCAGATCAGTTGATAGAATGTTCTCCAAAAACCTTACACAGCTCATTCCCCCATTTTTTTGAATTAGGGCTAAAGGGAAGTGGGCATTAGGTGGCAAGGGGGGCTGCATATTTATTTTATTTTTCTGGTTTTCTCTCCAAAGCTTCTTAATTCTTTGTTACTATAACTTCTGTTTAGCCTGCCAGTGGCAGAGCTGCAGAAGGAGAGTCTGAGGAGGGAACTCAGACCCAGACCCTATTCCCATGCCTTTAAAAACTATCCCATATAAAAAATCTGACTAGTAGGCTAGTAACATGACAATTTCAGAGAAGAGATACCCAGACTTTGCTTTGTGCTTCAGTAAGCATTCAAGTGTTCATTGAATCAAGGACTGTAACCTTATTATTTTCATTGGAACATCATAATTCCAATGCAATTAGAGGAGGAGGAATCATTAGGGTATGAAAGGAAAAAGATATTTAGAAATATTCTTTTTTTTTTTTTTCTTTTAATATTAAATCTAGTAGGTTAGCAATTAATATGTTGCTCCTCATCAAAAGCTGAACTGGTTCAGCTAGAAGGCTGTTATATGACTTTAAATCTGTTTCAGAAATTGCAATACTTCTTAATTAAATCATGGCAACATAAACTTTCCAGTTCCATAAGAAACATAGGAGCTATATGGTATTTTCTTTCATCACAGTCAATGTTTGCTTTTATAATTTAGTATTATAAATTTCTCATGTTTGTTTTCTCTTCCCCATTTCTTGTGACCCTGAATTTGGTCTGAATTCGATTGAAACTTGCTTCAGTAGTGGGTAGTGGTGTCTACACCCTGTGTTATATGTATCTGGAGGGAGTGAGATATGAAGGAGGAGTTATTTGACTAGAGTGGAAAAACTGCCAGTGCCTCTCAGGATGATTCAGACAGTCTGGAGATACTTTACCTCTTTCTACTTGGGTCCAGAGAAGGAAACCTTTTTACTTGCTTTCCATCTGTTTCTAGTGACAGAATACATGTTGTGACACTGAAGAGTTACTATGTTCCCAGACTGGCAGGCTAACCTCCTTTTTGGAGATGAAATACTCACATTCTTCCTATGTAAGCTTGGCAAGATACTGCCCATTTGCACTGCAAGGGAGGAGGAGACTCCCTTGTCACTGATACATCTGTGCAAGTTACAGATGATTTGTTTTTTTTTTTTTAGTGTACAACCTGCTTCACAAATTCCTGATGTTTCTTCAAAAAGTCCATTTACATATTAATGCAGTTTCATAAAAATATGCAAAACAAAATACTAACTGGACAAGCGGCATATTTATTTTGAAAAGTGTAACATTTTGCAGAAGTAGGTCACCGTATTAATACCAAATTTATACCATGTCTAATGGGGCTTTCGTGTACTTATATCTGATAAGTTTCTCACTAGATCAGGTTTCTGAAGATAGTCGTAAAATGCCTACTAATGTCAGTATCAATAAAAGGAAAGTGGTGAAAAGAGAAAAGAAGTAAGATAACTAGATTTTGCCAATACTTATGATTGCTGCTCACAGCTTCTTAAACCTTTTCAAAAGTTTACTTCCCACTTTTCTCTCCATTTCCAGCTGTAAGTGATCTATTCTTTATATGTCATATTTCCTCAAACAGGTCATGTTTCCATGTTGAAGTGCAACTGAAATATCCAAAAAGGTGAAAATGAAATAAAATTGGATTGTCATGACACTATAGCATGTGAAACTCATACATAGGCCAGTTCAGATTATACTATTCCAGGATTATTTGCTCTGTGAAAGAGTCTTAGCTCCACTATGCTCAGTATCTGTATTTTAAAATGGGAAATACAATTTTCTTGCTATTTTTACTATGTTCATGCCTAATGAGGAATCATTTTCAATTTTATTATTAACAATGAACAGTAATGATGATAAAGGTCTGTATTCCAAACTCACAACTATTTCAGATATAGCTCTGCATGACTAGCAACTGAAGATATCCATTAGGATTTCTTTGGTACATTTTTGAGCTTCTTCTGCAAAAAAAAAATAATCATTTGATTAGAGGCTTACCTGATGGAATAAAGCACATTCCCATTTTTGAAAATTCGTAACAACTTATTATCTGTTGTAACTTCATGAAAGTTGGCACCTTTTTCATTAGCAAAGAACAAATCAGGTTTCCAAATTGAATCCAACATGGATGGATCTAAGTCTAAAGAGTCATCTGGATATTCACTGTATGCAAGGCGTGGATCATTCCAATTCTGTCGAAGAAAGATGTTCACTCGGTAATCCTGAATGAAAGAGAAAACAAGCAAGGCTTTATTGAGCATAGAGATTTAGCTTTTATTTCATTTCTTAGCCATGTAATCCCCTGTCCATCTGTGGATGACAAAAGTATTACTTAGCTGAAAACCAGCATGATACCTATTTGTATTAGTAGGGACACAATGGATAAGAATAAAGATGTATTTCAGGGTTATTGAAAAATCCTGAGCTAAGAAAATCCAGACTCCGTGTACAGTTCATAAAACTCCATATAACTCTACCCCTACAGTAACTTTGTCTTAAAGTCAAAATGAGAGAAGCATAAAGAAAGTTTTATGGAGTTATTTTTTTCTGCCCAACTCCTTGCTGGGGCTTTCTCATTTCCCTCTCTTTTGCAGTGAGAATCTGTTCTATTCTAAAGGAAGTTCATTTATTTTTTCTCTCTCTAATCCTTACATATTTTAGACCTACCATTTACACTTCCCGTGCCTCAGTTTCCTGTAGAAAATGTGTGAGAAGTAAGTTGCTAGACAACTATCTGAGGAGGATGCCATGTTCCATCTCTCAAATTCGGTGGAGATCATGGAATCACAGAATGGTTTGGTTGGAAGTGACCTTAAAGATCCAGTTCCAACCCCACTGCCATGGGCTGGGACACCTTTTCGTTGAACCAGGTTGCTCAGAGCTCCATCCAACCAGGCCATGTATACGATCATACAAGTCCTTATGATAAATTAGCTTAGGTACAAGTGGAGTTAGCTAACTTCCTATCAATAGTCCTGTCTTAATTAAGGGTTCTTTTATAGAAAAGATGATTAGCGTGCTTCAAACTCCTGGAATTAATTTTGAAGTTGTGTGTAATCTCTGTCAGAGACAATGTTGTATATATGGTTGCACACTTCAAACTTTGTCACTCTGAAAGGTGACAGTATTTGTTTTTAATAAGAGTGAATGTTAACATCTCAATCTGTTATATCAAGAACTGAGAGAACTAAAACACTGAGCATAAGGACATAAGAACTATACTTTTAAAGGCTATTGGGTTTTTTTAAGGTATTAATTATTTTTTAAACATCCCCCCTTTCAAAAAAAGGATTAAGAAAAAAAATTCTCTTCTTTTCCTGGCTAGTGGCAGCCTCAAGAGCCATAAAAATTTCTTAAGAGAAACTATTGGTACTTTTAATAATTAGGAACATGGCATGAAAAAAACAGAGCTAGGGATTTTCTTTTTTATTTTTCTAAAGCAAGCCAAAAACCTTTGACAAGTCTGTGCTCAGTGTTTATAAAACTTAGCTTTTACTGTCTTCCATGCAGCAAGAAAACATAATATCCCCTGAAATATCCTTATTTATCTGAATGATATCCCAAATATCACATAGGACCAGTTCCCCTTTCAAATTTCTGTATAAAATTAAAGGCAAGGAAGAAGCAGGATGTGGGAACAGTGATGGCTCTACTACCTGCCCCAACATGTGGAATGCTTGCACTGAAGGAAACATTAGCTCTAGACCTGGGGCTCTGGGTGTGAGCTCTCAGGTCTTCCTCTGCACTTCAGCCAAACCTAAGCTTTACCTTTACAATTTTATAACCCAAAGTGTGTCTATTTATTTTACTTTTCTCTGTAGACTATGATGAATTTCTGAATGTGACTTCTCATATGTCTAAGACAGAACAGGTAGAAAATGTATATCAGAAAGCTGAATGAAAATGGAGGAAGACAAATGGAGGAATTTGTTCAAGGTTATATTAAGTTATTCTGTATGCCATTTTCCATAAAGTTTATTGGTTTAAATTGTTTCAAGTCCTTAAGATGAAAAATAATCCTAGTTAAATTTTTCATTGAGCAAGTGAAGCTATTTTTCAAGGTTCTTACCCTTGAAAAGTCTGGTTTAAATTGGCTGTCATTATTCACAAAAAAAAAAAAAAAAAATCCTAATATATCAAAAGGAAATAGATATATTTGATTGCTACCTTATGAAAGACAAGTATTCATAGTCTCAGGTTATAATTACACATTGTGAGCACAAGGCTAAACTACATTAAAGAAGTAGAGTTTCTTGATGTAAACACAGAGACTGGAATTTAACTGACAGAACTGATTTATTTTCCCACAACAGGACTGCTATTCTCATGTGCTACTTGCCTGAAGGGGGTGACTCTCAACTCAAATAGCTGTGTGCTAGGGAAGTTCCTTGAGGGAAGAGAGAAATCATTAAATCATCATTTAAGTTCTGGTGACTTCCAGAGCCTGATGGCTACCTTTGTCTGAACAGCTGCTGCAACCTGGTTCTATTGAATGAGTCTTTATGGGTCTGCACTTCCTACACTGTCCTTTGAATCACTTAGCCACAGGGTGAACTTTCTTACAGGGTCAGGATACTGTTCCTCAGCTTTATAGGGCTCAGCAAAATAAAAATTGGGAGACCAGGTAACTGTGTTTTGTTGAAGCTGAGGCTGAGGCTATTATGGACTCTAGTTACACTTTAATTAACAATTTACACCACACAGTAAAATTTCAAGTGCTAACAGATTTCTTCTTCATTATACTGATACAGGTAGAGCTATATTCCTGCAGCATACAGAGTATAGCTGGACTGCCTAATGGAAACTTCTGCACAAGTCCTCAAGATATTGACTAACTATCATTGGTTTCTTTAATATGCATTGTATGTGGAATCCTCCTTGATATGAGAGAAGGATAGATACAAATTTCCAAAATATGCCTTTCATCCAAACATTGCATATCACCTGCTCTCATAATTTTTAATGCTGCCATTGGAACCAAATCAAATTTTCATGCATACATGAATAATCTTCCAGAACTCTACTTGTTAAAGTTTCAAATACTATTACAATTTTGACTGATATACCCAAGTGAAATCTAGACTTGTCTTTTGCATAACATTGTAAAATTATTCTAGCTTTATCTGATCTAGCGCACTGTAAAATTTTAACATGAAAATCTTACAGACTTTCTATGAACACTTCTAAGAGTAAATTTAAAGTCATTTTTGGCTTTATTTTTCTCATATTATTCTTTACATAAACAAGAGAAATATTGTTGTGAAGATTTTTTTTTTTTTTATAATTTGATAACTGTGGCTCTTTGTTGTAATGAAAACTGGATATTATCTTCTATTCCACAAATATATTGGAAAGAGCTGCACACAGGAAGACTGAAGTAAGGAATGAAAATTAGCAGGGTTATCTGCTGCTATGGAATGAATATTAGAAGGTAAAAATCAGTCAGAACCAGAGAGAACTGCTAGAGTCATGGGGGAAACAAGGGATGATTTAAATGGTTTATGCAGATGTTGCAATGGAGAAGAATATGTATCAGGAAAAATAAGATCCAAGGGAGTCCTGGCCTAAAAAAGTAACCAATGTCTTGAAGAACCACTTCAAAATAAGTGTACTTTTATAAATATAATGGGTTATTTAATTTATTGATTTATGTTTATCATCCCACAGGGAATTAAACTGTTTGGTCTCCTTTTATCCACCCTCACTCCCCCAGATTGTCAGATGCTGAGTTACCAGGTATTCAGGTGCTAGTGAAATAGTACCAGTAATATCACATTTCAGCACAGCATCCTTGGTATGCCAAAACATGAAGAAATATGTAGAGCATTTGTCACTTCATTTTCTATTTTGCTTCTTGGGTAAATGATAAAAATGCTTGGTCTTTGTTCTACAAAATGCTGTGGTTGCCTTTTACATCGTCAATATACTTTGACATATTTTTATATCTGACTTGATTAGTATAATTAGACAGGATGCCTTGTGGTATATTATTACTTTCTGGTAATAACATCTTTCCATTTCAAATTTCTTTACTGGCTCTAAGTACTGTGCCTGCGCTTTAGGTAACCTGATTACTTTGGGTAAATTGATGGAGTTTATTTAGTTTTCCTTCACATAACTGAAAGTTTCAAACTGGAACAACAGCTATTCAGCTAATGATTTCAATATACCTTGATGAAATTTCCCTAAAATAAAAACTCAAGTATCTAAATTTAAATCCCACAAATTGGTAAGTAATTTTCCATGCAGATTATCAATGTCATTGCAATATTAAAGTAGAAGACCCTTGAAATTTACGCTGACATATAAATATAAATAAAATGTAAATATAGTTTGTATAATCTGAAGGATTCTCCTGTATTTCCTCAGGCTTAATATTTGGAACTCCGTGATTATTGAGATTATTTATGATGAGGCCTCTTCTGTAGTCATGTATGGTCAGAAAAAGAATATACAAAAGAAGGTACAGAAAAGGATGATGTAAGACTGGACAGGATAGCCAGTTCTGTGAAAATAGCCAGGAAAAGTCTGCTTTGTTTAAACCAGTAGTACAAAGGACTTATGTGTTGATTGATGAGTTAATTGATGTCTATTAATATATTGAAGGGTAAATACTAGAGGGAGAAAACATTTTAAACCTAAGGACAAGAACTTCCTTAATTATCAATAAATTTAGACTGGAGTGAAATGGCTCATCCTTTTGCTTGTCATGCTAATAAACATCGGTGATCTTTTCACTGGCATGATTTATTATTGCAGATAATAATTTATTGTTGCATCTTTGCATTATTGTGGATCTGAACTGCAGCAAGGATAGTGCATATATCTATGGCAGTTCAATTAATGAGGGAAAAAATATTACACCAGATTCCATGCTGCACCATAAACTGTAACTCATTAATCTGTCAGATATACCATTGCAGCTAAAGAGAAATTAGCTGTGATTTAAATTGATTGCTGAGTACTTAACTTTAATTGACACATCAAATCTGTGTCAGAGTACTAAGATTTGATTAGTGCCAAACACCCCTAAGAACATGCTTTTCTGTACTGAATAGCTGTAGGGCATTAATTACAAGAAGCAATGTAGATATGCTGTTGATTATGATAGTTTGTCTGACTCACAGAATCCTTCCTGATGATCAGTCCTTGGATAATTCCATAGGTGGAATATTTCTTTCCAGATCTGCTTTTGGCAGAAAAATGAAGGATGACCTTATTGTTCTCAATCTGGAATTACAGAACCCATAGAGACGCTGGAAGCAACTGCAGTACTGTACCACTCCCTCAGTAAGAAGCAACTTTATGAATTTTCCAGAACCACATGACTCCTCCTTCATGTCTTTGTTGATGGACCTTAAGAGAAAACCTTCCTCTTTCTAATCCCGTGATTCCTGAAATTTTGCTGTATAAGACAAGTTCCACACATGAAAACATGGAAGACTTTCTTGTCTAGTCCTGCCTGAAGTTGGCTAAGCACTTTGCTGTTGATTAGGATCTCTAAATTTAAGCCTTTGCAGGCTGAGGATGAGCAGTAGGGCCTGTTCAGTTCCTGGATAAAAGCTCTAATCCTAGACTAGTTTAAAATTGTGGGTGTTCTCTCCCCCTCTATTAAGTAGAACAGGCCAGATGTTTTGGGGATTTGGGTGAGGGCTAACTTGCCTCTGACCTCAGGAAGCTCTAGGAAATTATTTGAGCTATTCAGAAAAGATTGCTGATGGATTTTGGATGAAAAGCTCTCTCTTTCTTTGCTCATGGATGTATAAATGCAGATTTTAAGGTGTACATTAATATTTGTGATCCTTCTGGTGTTTTGTTTTGTTTTTCTGTGCTTCTGAACTACAAGTTCAGAACTTTGAAATTGCTACCTGTAATATCTCATCTCAGATTCCCTTACAAAATAAGAAAAATCAGAGTTCAGCAAATAAGTATATACACTACTTGTGCACCAAGTACTCTTCCTAGGTGTGTTACCTGCTTTCACAACCTTGGATTCTTTTCTTCTGGGTTGAGTAATATGTCATTTACCATCACTGCTAAGGTTCTGGAGGATAAGAACTGTTCTGTCACTACTCTAGTTCAGTCTTTCCCTTATTGAAAGTGTGGGCCCACTTACAGGGTGCTTATTAGTCAGAGCTATCAGTCTTTGCCTTTCAACTCATAGTTAAAAGCAGAATATAGTCAGTAGTTTCTGTGAGAACTCCTGGATTTTTAGTATTGAACTCCCTCATCTTTATTACAAAACATTGACAATCTGTTGAATTCAGCAGTGTGCCACAAAACCTACTGATTTTTCAGGTTTTAGCATTGAAAAGTTGTAAAATGGACAGATTTAGTAGTTTTTGTCGGATTTTTTTTTTTTTTTTTTTTGGGGGGGGTGTTTTTTTTTGTTTCTGTGCTCACAAAAAATCATCATATCAAAAGTCAAAGCCAGTTAATACCTAGGATGCTTGCTCTTTAAAAAAGTAATTAAACACAGTACTGACATACTGTATAATAACATTTGTCATAGCTATTATTGCATATCCTAGAAATTTGTTAACTGAAGACTGAATAGACTACTTCCATTCGTAACGGAAGTTGTGTGTTCTCAACTCCTAATGCATTACTCTAATCACATTTTACGACTTGTTCGGTGTAATTGCTTTTTTAAGCTTTAACTCAGACAATTTTAAATTTCAAGCAGTAGTATAAGGGATTAGATGAAAATGTGCATGGCAATTACATGAACAAACATCATGCACTAAGCCTCTCTCTTCTTAGATTTTTGCCACGTTCTCAGTTGTTAAGATTCTGGTGTGTTTTTGTTTTGATTTGGTTTTTTTTTTCTGCAGAAAAATGATGTGTCCCTGAAGATTCCTTTGTTCTAACAGCAGAAGGTATTGTTAACTGAAAAGCTGAGTTTCTCTGAGGTTATTTATTTGTTCAGATGAGGCTTTAATGCTATATTTTTCTATGGTATTATTAATACACTTTATGTATTAACACTTAGACTATGACTGGCTTCAATGATTGTCTGAATTGCCTAAGAGTATAAATCTTTCTTAAAAACATGTACTTGCAATCATCCTCTAGGTCCATTATAAAGGGGGAAGCAGAGGTTACTCATTGAAAAGTGAATCCTAACCTTATTTTGATATATCTCAAGTACTGGAGTTTGTAATACTACAGTTTTACCAAAATTGTAGTCACAGACACAAATCTGAATCATTTTTGCTATATTTTGCTAAGCTGGGAAAGCCTTGTTACACTAAAAGGACTAGTATAAATATTTAAAATGTGCAAAGAAATTATCCAAAATCAACGAAAGATTTAACCAGTGTAAACATATACCCTGAAAACTGTTGTTTTTTATATATCTATATATTCGATATTCTATACAATATAGATTATACCTAGGTATGCAAATGATGTATTTTCTATACTCAGTTTTCTAAAATTATAGAGTAGCCAGTTTCATAAAGTTCACAAAAATAAGGAAAAAATGTATTGCAAAACAGGCATTTATTAGACTGACTAGAAACATCAAATTTTCAGTATTTTATCCCTTCAATTTTACTAGGAGTCAAGTAGCTAAACCCTTATTCAATTTAAATCTATAAAAGAAGATAAAAGAACTAAAAAGAAGATTGTGGTATATTCCACATATTGTATCAATGTTTGTAGAGGGAAAGCAGCCTAGCAATCTTCTTTTACTAGTGGTGTTATGCCTATATATTGGCTTTTATATATTCCTGTGCATTTACGTTCTGGACATCTGTTAACTGAAAAACAAATCTTGTGACTCAAAGATCAGGCAATGCAAAGACTGCTTGTTTTTTAAAGCAAGGGAATAAATTCAGATTCCTCAGCAGTGCTTTTGGAGATTATTGTTAAATTATTAAAATTAAAAGCATGCAAGGAAGAAACAGTGAACACATGCTTGTTCTTTATTAAGTGAATTCAATATATTTGTTATTTATTTACCTTCAATATACTTATGATTGTAATAAAGTGTTTGATCAATATCTGTTCACAATGACTCACATTATCTAACAGGAAATGCCTTGAGGAGGTAGCTGCTTGGTGGTTTTGTTTTTTTTTGGGGGGGAATGAAAGGTATGGGATTAAATTTGCTTCTAGTGTTTGATAACGTTTTGTAGAGGTTTGCAAGTTGGGACCTTTCCAGGCTGTGGAAAAGGCTGCAGCTACAGGGAGCTAATGTTTGTTGGCTTTGCTGTGTTAAAGCCCTGGATAAAGTTGTTGAGAATATAAAAGCCTCACCAAACTGAATCACTAGAGGCAGAAGAGCAGAGAAGCCTGTGTGATGAGATTGATTACATATGGTTTGGAGAGAGGGAGGAAAGTGGCAATCTGTAGATCCTTGTTTTGAGACACCTGGACAGTGAAGCTAGATGGCAGGGTAGTGCTTCCTCAGTAAGATGGTTTATGAGCTGAAGGGACAAAGGAAATTTCTTGGGAGTGAGAGAAGATACAGAGCCCAATTGTTGTTAGTCAACTAACTGGGCCTGCTGACGACTATGTGATCAGCGAGACAGATTTTGAAGTCACACAGATTATTTTGTGCTGTTGAAGAAAGCAAGCTGTCTCAGATATGCTGTTTTACTATTGTGCAAATTAGTATTAGAATCTATGAAGATTTAAGGGGAAAAAAAAAAAAAAGAAAAAAGAAAAGATCTGGCACCACTCTTATAATGCTAGTAATGACACAAGGAGAGGCATGTCAGTTAAAATGCATTATCAGCCCACACCTTGCTGATCCTATCAGCTTTTAAAGAAAAGTAAAGCCTGAATCAGTGTCTCATAATATTTCTTTTTCTACCAGCTGCTAATGGTCATATTTGACGATACACTGTGTACTCATGGAAAATAGCTATGTATGAAACATATTCTTACCATCTCTTTTGGTAAATGATATAATTTTACAGTTTAATATTAAAGTATTATAAGATGGCTTCAACTTTCGGGATACAATTTAGGACATTTCTTCGCAATATGATTGTGATGTATAAAATATGTTGGTGCACAGCTCTTTCATGCTAAGTGATTTCTTTGACTATTGTAATTAAAAATGCACACCCAGAGTGCATGAAGTACCAAGTATTCACAGCAGAATGAAGATACGAGAACAGAACTAAATTTTTAAATTTTGCTTAAATAACTCAAACATATTCAAAGGAAGACTTTCAAGGTTAAAGCTTCAAGTAAAGTGTTTGTACTGGAGAACCTTCCCAGCACGTATTTACTGGACTCAAGAACAGAAACCAGGAACAACAGTGACACTCAAAAAATCCTAATTTTCTTATTTCATGTTAATGTAACAGTTATTCTAAAGACAACTGTAGGTTTTGTTTCTGTAAACAAAATGTTAGTAAATTACAGGTTAATGGAAAAACAAGGGAGAAAGGTTATATTCTTACAGTGATAGGTGGGGATTTATGGACTTAACTCCTATTAGATCTAATGGGAATTAAGGACAAACTCCTCATATATCATGATGAGATTATGATTGTTTAATATTGCTTAAATACACATCATAAGGTGACTACACTAAAGATGTTAGATAAACTATGTCTTTTGGCCTAGTCCTTTTATGTTTGGTTGGTTGGGGTTTTTGTTTTTGTTTTTTTTTTGGTTTTGGTTGTTTGCTTGTTTTTTTTTTTTTTTCTTGTTTTAGTTTTTTTGTTTTTTGTTTTTTTTTTTTATGATGTATTTACATGGTATCTGTGTTCTTATAAATTAAAAAAATATTATGAGTGCTACATACTTATAACCTTAATGGAATGAATCTTCTTATATGATTGCAACAAAATACTATACTTTATAAACAGCATACCTCATACAGTGTGAACAGAGCTATGTAATGATGCCACAGTCATCTTTTCACATATACTCAGCTTTTCTATAATAGTGACTGAGTAGATGTCAGCTTGCAAATTAGTTGTCTTTAAAGCTTTTTCTGGGTAATGCTGTAATTACTATAGCAGGATATAGACATTAAGCAACTGCTAACCTGATAGCTCTTATTCCAACAAGTTGAAAAGATAAATATGAAGACATAAAAGTAAGTAAGAAAATGCTGAAGGGAATGAGAGTAATGCCATAGGCTTTTATAATGCAATGCTGTACAAAAGCAGGCAGAAAAAGAAATGTCAATATAAGCAAACATACGTAAGACTTAATAGGAGGTGTGAACTTTTCTCCAGCTTTTCTAGAACAAGAACAGATGGGTGTAGGTAAATACACTATATAAATATTTGGCTAAAGGCTAAGTCTCCCTTGGAATGAGGAGACAAAGATTATGGAAGAACTTTTCATAAGAGCTGACATGTAAAGAAACCATGGGTTTCATTAGAACAGGTGATGAATAGGATTATAAAGCAAAATTATCTGCAGTAGTAAACACTTGGACTGATCATGTAACAGGTCCTTTCAAGACTTCTGTTCTTATTAGCTGCAATATTTACCTGTGCGGAAATGGAAAATTTGGTGTCTTTAAATTGAGCTGTTCAGCTTTTTGTATTGTATAATTTTAAATTTTTTTTAATGCAAATATTCTATCTTTAGATCTAAAGAATGTTTGCTAAAATGGATCCGATGAGGAAAGTTGTTTCCTATAGCATGTTTGGAAGAACTGATTACAGCACATATCCTGGGGAGTATCAATTTTAGATAAACAGAAAAATTACTGCTAGGCTTAGATTACTAAGACAGCTGCAAGCCTGGATTCATTCTTTTCTTCAAATGAGGAAAAAAATATTTGAAGGTAAGTTTCCCTCAGTGTAAGTAAAACTTTAACAAAACATGGCCCAGCATACATGTATAAGGCTACCGCTGTTGCCTGCTCCTTAGACCAATGAAACAATCTCTCAGTGCTGTGCCCTAAAACATTTACAGAATTGGGTATACTTCAAGTTGGTATGGATAGTTATGCCTGATTTGACATTCCATCCAGGACTAGGAAGTCAAAGCACAAGACACTGCATGAATCTGGTGGTAGCTGAAGAGAGATTTTGTGGATGCCCAGCTTGAACAAGTGGATAAAACCACTCAGCTTTCAGCACCTAGGCCTTGAGGTGCTAGAGGATTTTCCATGTCATGTGTGACAGCTAGGACTATAAACTGATGGATGTTTCTCATGAAGAATCTTGGAGATTTTGTTTGACATTTTGTTGTTGCTGATGTACATTACTGAAAGCATTTGTTTGTGGATTTATGTACTGGCAAAGAGTACCGAAGTGTTTAAGTATCATGTCTTGGGTTTTTGTTCAAATGAATGACAAAAATCTACTAAAATTTAGGAAGACAATCAGTGTTTTCTTTGTAAAAGTGTGTATGCAGTTCTCTTAAATTAATTTATTTTGTAGGTGTAGAACTGCATCTTCAAGCACCACAAAAATAGATCAGCAATGAACAGTCTGTTTTAAAATGAGAAAGGCTGTTGCCAGTCTCGTCCTGCAGCTCTTCTACTTGAGCTCAGAGTTCACATAGCTCATGTGCTATGGCACATGCAGAAACACTGTTCTTGGATGTTGGGAAACTTGAGATATTTGTCTGCTGACAATAAGTAATAAAAGTTATGTCTGGAAACCTTGACAACATTACACAGGTCTGTAATTAGTCATAAGTTACCCTTAGAGATTGGTATTAGGATCCACATGATCTGTTTATATCAGTAGGGAGAGTTAAATGGAACCAGCAGTCTTTATTTCTGACTCATATATTTATTCTCCATATTACATAAAGATTCCATTGAATTTCAGCTACAAGTTCCTGAAAGTATTACAGAATTTGGCTGCGACTCAGACACCAAGCCTTACTGGGATAAATATAAAATCTATTCCAATTCATCTTCCTCCAAAAAATCTTGAAATAATTTATGGGTCACAGTCACAAAAAATGAATTAAACTTACAAAGTCAGAAAAACTGAAAGGGGAACTTTAGTATTTGATTGTGAAAACCTGGTATATTAGGTTTCTAGATTCCTCCTTTAAGGGATTCAGTTTTTGCAAAGGGACCACACCTTTACTCTGTGCCCATTACATGACTGCTGTCAGCAAAAGCTCACTCCTGTTTTACTGTAGATACTTGCTATTACCTTTTCAAACCTTTGACATGTTTGTGCACAGAATATAGTCCTTTTCAGTTCCTGTATCACTTTTAAATTTCCATGAATGCTGCAAACGCATACTGAGTTGGATCTTCTGTGGCAGTACTATCATCTAAGGCTATTGAAAATGTCTGAGACATTTTTAAGCAGCTTTTCATTATCACAGTATCAAATATTCTAGACAGTAACTTCACAGTCAATCTAAAGATGTTGGCTGCAAGAAATACTTTCATACAGTAAGTTTCAGTTCTTCATAAATCATTGAAAGGATATTTAGAAAAGGGAGGTTTTAAGACCTGGAAGCAAGATCTGACTTTTTTTTTCCAGTATTTTCTCAGTCAAATGTACCTTATTATTAGGTAGGATTATACTGTATCTCTAAAGCTTTCAGCAGAATTTGGCCTCAAGACAATATCTAAAATAAACTTGAGACTTGCTTTTGAGTTGGTTTGTTATAGTGACAAACAAAAGTTTAACCTCATATTTAATAAGACAAGATTATTCAATTTTTTACTGACATATCTCAATTCATAGTTTATATGTCTGTTTTTCTGTATATCCGTGTTGAATATACTGGCTTTCAAATGTGAGATATGTGGAAACCATCCTGCAACTGAGCCTCTCTTTCAAACAACATAATCATACACCATTAACCAAGGAACAAACACTACTCCTCACTAATAACACACTGGAGAGCTGCTTCTGAAAACAGTTTTAAAACCACTGGAGGGAACAAGGAAAGAAGCCTGTCACCAGCTTCTGCAATGATCAACTTCAGCAAAGGTAAAGCTTTTGGTGATATTTTAAGATCAATTTAAGTAGCCATTTTTGCTGGTCCAAATCTAAATCAAACATGAATCAAAATTATTTTCTTCACCGCAAAGTTAATTTTCTGCCCAAATTCCTGAAATTTAATTCTGAAATGATCTAATCCAAACACTGTCTATTATTTTATTTTATTTTTTTCTTTCTGAAACATTTGTAAATCATCAAAGGAATCAAAAGGAAAAAATTGCCATTTCTTTTACTTTGTCAGAGTCATCAAACGATCACAAAATGGTGTAGTAACTTTCTGAGAAAAATCTCCAGTGTAGATGCCAGGAAAGAATGCAGGAATATTTAGATCTTATAACACAGAAAGAGAAGGTTAGGAAAAAGTATAGAATGATACAATCATCCTCATAAACTTCCCAAAGACCAGGAGATAAATACAGTGAGATTATTTCTCCTTATTTCTGACTTGCGGTGTAAGAATGAGTTTCAGCATTAATAGGGAACCAGATGTCCCAAGATTTGGAAATTCAGCTGTTGGTACCTGATAACCATCATGTGCAGTATTATCTGTACTAGCCTCTTCTCTGCATAGTGTTAACCAACTTATCCACCTGCTGCACCATCTATTACAGTTTATCAGCAAACTAGATACTTAACCATCATGTTCTTGCGCACAGCTCCAGTTGGTCATTTTCTTAATAGGCACCTAAACCCACCCCTTCTCAACACCCAATAGTGATATACAATATGCACCCTTGATCAGCTGTTACAAGTAGTTAGTGCCATGCCACATCTTGTAACTTGTTTTAGTGGACAGGAATTGGCTGAGCTACCATTATCTAACCTTTCCTTATTCTCTGCTTCATCATGTGGTCACACTGTTGTAATATCATCCAGTAGACTAAAAGTTTCAGAGCAGAGGTGCTTAAAACAGTATTTTCCATTGCTGCTTATAAAAATGACCAATTTGGAGCTCTTTTTTTTGCATACTATAGAATTTCTGTATGGTGTGGAAAATGTGCTGTATCAGGGCAGGGCGATATGATGCTGTCTGCTTAGAATGCAAGATCATCAGGGGGATTTGTGTGGATTAACCTTGACATATAACAAACTGGACAGCTGCATAAAAAAACCTTTGTCTATTCCTGAGCGTATAACAGAGGCTCAGGGTGTCAGAAGCAAGTTAATGATAAAATGAAGGATGCTAAATAAAATTTTCCAAACTCACACAATAAAAATTTAATGAGTTCTCTGTGCCATGATAGAAGGGAGTTAATTGTCAAATAGGGAAAAAAAAATTGAATATTTTTTCTAATCTTGAAACTATAAAGTGGCCTTTATTACGTTCGCTTATCTGAGATATTATGCAATGTAGATATTTGTATGTCACATCAGTATTAGCACATTATTATATCTACTGCACAAAATTTTTCTGCATATTTTCACCAAAGAAAGGAACATATTTCCTTGCATTGAGATAACCAACTAAAAAGGACTTAGGAAAAAAATTTGGTGAGCACTCCTTTCAAGCACTCTATTGAAAGAGAATAGGTAGAATAGAATTTAAACAGAAATACTCACTTGAAGATAAAGCTAATGAAATTAAAAAGCTGTGACTTGTAAAAGAGAGTAATTATGATGGTTTAAAGATGGCCTAATGTAGGTTAAACGCACATTTTATTTGTAAATGGAAAATAAACTCGTAAGTGTATTAGAGTACGGAAATGTATATCACCTGCTTCCTAACAACATTCGGAACAATGTAGTTCTTTAGAGACTGAGTCAAAAAATACACATCAACAAAAATGTGCCAGGAAAAAAGGATGTATGGTTTTTAATTTGTTAATTGTCTGCACTGTTATGACTTGCAATTAGGTCTCTCAGTGAGTGTCCCTTTCAATAAACTTTTAGCACATGTATTATGCTGAGCATATTAATATATACTTAGTAAATACTGCTGAAAATCTGGAATAAGACCAAAGTGGTATTCCTGACCTTTAAAATTCAGAACACCTTGAGGAAGTTGGTCAATCATATTTACTAGAATAAAAGTCTTTTTGGTATGGCCTACTCTGCTCTTTAGCCTCGCTATTCTGCAGCCTTTGCTTCATGTATTCACTATTGTGTCTGTAAATATTTGTAGCTGAAAATGTTGGCATTGGTGTTATTCTCACCCTGTAAAACTGAATAGCATATTCTTTTTATGTTGACACTTATTTGGAGATACAGTGCAAATAGAAGCTTAGCATAGCTCGAGCTACAAAAAGAATCCCAAAACCCTCAGTAAGATTTTGAGGCTGTTGTGATTACGCTTGAAATTTTAGTTGCAGTGTACAAATGAGCAAATTATTCGGTTTCCTGTAGGATACAGTTCCCATATTGACAACATACATTTAACTTTATCAAGCCATACTGTTGATTTATCAAATTTTTATGGTTAAGTGTACTTTGGTAGGTCACTACTTATCTTAAATAAAAAAATGCAATATATTAATTTGCGTTATGTTAATTTCATATAATGAAAGAGTTATTTTATTTTGGGCTTCCACATTTTTATTTAATCTCATATTTAAGATTTCAAAATCCTAATTGAAGAAAAGCGTAATAGTAGCAAAACATAAAGAAAGAAAGACTGGACCTAGATTTTCCCTTATACATGTGATGCAATAAGAGTTTTATTTGACTAGAGAATGAGTGTGAAATACTTGCTTTGTGAATATCAACAAGACATATACAGGTCTGGTACTACTACCATTTGGCTCAATAGCACAGAAAGATTGGCAAAGCTGGACCTTAAGTTGTGCCCATCAGGAAAGTTTGTTTAAGGGAGTTTTAGATTACGTAGTTTACTTTTTCTCTGCCTCCTCAGAGTGTACATAAATTCCTAGCAAAAGGTGGCATGCCTTTTCCACACTATATAAAAAAAAAAGGGAATATGAATTCCCAACAGTAACCCATACTCTAAATAAGTCAAAAGAAAAGAACCAATTTACAGAGTTTGCCAGCTGCTGTAAGCCAAGTTAAGCTGCCTTGCTTGGCTTGGTTCTCTCTCCTCATAGCTAGACCGGGTGTGGATGGGTTTAAGAAAATACACTTACTGAAAGCTGATTTCTGCCGCACACTGTAAGTTCCCATTGTGCACTGACAAATTCCTCTTTCTTACTGAGAACTATAGAGTCCCATAGGCACTGGGCTATTTTGCAGCTGATCCATGTTTGTTGTTTTTTTTTTTAACCCATTGTTTTTCTCTAGGTGTTTACTGTGTTATACACAGCCAAGGCAGCAGAGGGAGCTCAAAGATTTTGGTCATAATCAGTATAGTGGCTTTGCGTACTCGGACTTCTTTAAAACTAATAAATATATGCATATTCATTAGTCTGCTGGTAATTTTAAATATCAGCGAGAATTCAAGGTACCACTCAGTGTCCAGTGTTTATTTTGCACTTGTTTCTTACTCGAGCTCTTTTGTTTACAGTTTGAAAAAAATATTTATTAAGAATATAGAAGTTCTTTTTGAGTCTAATAAATTGTTTTAATGACTCGTTTTACGCATAAAGGTTTAGAGTAAATGATAGGACACAGCTACCTGAATTTTAAGGACTACAGTAAATAAATAGTAACATAGTGACAATCGGTAGAATACTGAACTGCAGTGAAATAACTTTTGTTCAGCAATGCAGAAATTCAGCTTGCAAAATAATGAAAGATGGTTTAATTTAATTTTAAGATAGACATATCCATGCTTTTCTGAAGATGTTAATCTTCAGATGTTCAGCTGGGAAGAAGTTAAAGCTAATCATAGAATCATAGAAGAGTTAGTGTTGGAAAGGACCTTAAGATCATCTAGTTCCAACCCCCCCTGCCATGGGCAGGGACACCACCCACAAAACCATGTCTCCCAAGGCTATGTCCAACCAGGCCTTGAACTACACACCTGAAGTCCCATCTACATAAAAGTATTTGTTTTTCTGCTAAGGATGACTTGGCTCCCTGAGGGGTCAACAGCTGCTGACCATAAACAAAACATACTGTGTAACAGTGAATTCATTATAAAAAGGATGCCAACATCATAAAGGCAACATTTGTCTTAAAGTCAAGGTTGCACTTAATTGTTCAGTTTTTTGAATGCATATAATTGAAAGAATGAAAAACTCTGTATTTCTGACCAGTTTTGGTATCTTCTGTAATCTTTAACATATTACCTACTTTTACAGATCAGACTGCAGTCTATCATCTCAACTGTTTTAATGTACTTTCAAGGCAATACAGAACAGAATGGAATATCATTATAAAATAGAAGTCTTGTAAGAAGTTGCACTGAAAGGAAATGCTTCTAATTCTCTGGTCATAGAGAGAAAACACACTGAGATGTAAACTCTTCCCAAATTCAGGACATTCTTGTAAAGTGTGTCATGCTTTAAGCCCAGCTGTAACTCAGAAAACCATGCAGTCTCTCTCTGATTCCCCCCTCCTTCCTCCTCCCCCCTCCCAGAGGGATGTGGAAGAAAATCAAAAGAATGGAATTCCCACAAGTTGAAATAAGAACAGCCCAGTAACTAAGGTATAACACAAACCACTACTGCTACCACCAATAATAATTCTAAGAAAAATAAGGGAAGAGAATACAATCACTCACCACCCACCGACCATGAGCCTGACTGAGCAGTGATCTAACCCTTCCAGGTAACTGCTCCCCAGTTTATGTAGTGGGCATGATGTGCTGTGGTATGGAATACCCCTTTGGTTAGTTTGGGTCAGGTGTGTTGTCTCTGCTTCCTCCTGGCTTCCTCTCCTCCCTGGCAGAGCATGAGACTCAGAAAGTCCTTGGTCAGACTAAACATCAGTGAGCAGCAACTGAAAACATTGGTGTTATCAGTGTTGTTCCCAGGCTGAAATTCAGAAACACAGCACTGCACCAGCTACTGAGAAGGAGAAAAAAATGACTGCTACTGCTGAACACAGGACAGTATCGACCCCTTATACCATAGTATTCACATCATGCTCAGAGAGAGAGAGAGAGAGAGAGAGTGAGTGAGAGAGAGGGAGAGAGAGGTCATTCTCCATTCTCCATCTGGTCCATGATGTTTGGCTCCATCTCTTGCAACAGCCTTTCAGAGGCTGTGTGCAGTATTGGATCTTTGCCTGCTGATGCTGATCATTCCTTTACTGCATAACTCATCTGATTTCATCAAAGTTCATTCTTTGTTGTGGTGATCGTCGGAGGGAAGTCAGGGCCAGTCACTGGTGTCATGAAGCCATCTAATTGGTGGGCTATAAAAGTGCTACACAGCAGGCAACAGCATGCAATTGAGTTCATTGACTGTTTTCCCTTAAAATCATATCCCCTTGAGGTATACATCAGACTTCCCCATCTTCCTGATTACCCACCAAGTATATCTGGATCCCTGAGCAAAAGGAATGCCATGAGTGTGTTTTCCTTTACCTGAAGCAGGAATGACTCAGACTGTCTTCCCTAGCATATTCTTTATGTGCACCACAGGAACTTTATCCCCTTCTGCAATATGCAGAAGTTCTGACTGGACTGGGCCAGCCCTGTTGGCAGATCCTCTGGTGTTGACCAACAAGGTGGCTTTTGGTAAATGTGTAGCCCAATGTTTGAAAGTCCCACCACCCATTGCTCTCAGTGTAGTTTTTAACAGCCCATTGTATTGCTCGATTTTCCCAGAGGCTGGTGCATGGTAGGGTATGTGATATACCCACTCAATGCCATGCTCTTTGGCCCAAGTGTCTATCAGGCTGTTCCAGAAATATCTCCCATTGTCTGACTCAATTCTCTCTGGGGTGCCATGTAGCCACAAAATCTGTTTCTCAAGGACTAGGATAGTGTTTTGGGTGGGGGAGTGGGGCACAGCATATGTTTCCAGCCATTCGGTGGTTGTTTCCACCATGGTAAGCATATGATGCTTGCCTTAGCGGGTTGGTGGGAGTGTGATATAATCAATCTGCCAGGCCTCCCCATACTTGTATTTCAGCCATCATCCCCCATACTAAAGAGGCTTTAACCATTTAGCTTGCTTAATTGCAGCACGTTTCGCACTCATGAGTAACCTGGGCAATAGTGTTCATTGTTAAGTCCACCCCTCGATCATGAGCCTGTCTGTATGTTGCATCTCTTCCCTGATGGCCTGAAGTGTCATGGGCCCACTGTGCCAAAAGTAATTCACCCTTACATTGCCAATCAAAGTCTATTTGACCAACTTTGATCTTAGCAGCTTTATCCACTTGTTGGCTGTTCTGGTGGTCCTCAGTGGCTCGACTCTTGGCTACATGAGCATCTACATGGCATAACTTCACCACCAGATTCTGCACCCGGGCAGCGATATCTTGCCACAGTGCAGCAGCCCAGATGGGTTTACCTCTGCGTTGCCAGTTGCTCTGCTTCCATCGCTGCAACCACCCCCACAGGGCATTTGCCACCATTCATGAGTCAGTATAAAGTACTGGTCATTTTTCTCATTCAGCAATGTCCAAGGCCAGCTGAATGGCTTTCTCTAGAGTAGTCCATTTAGCCAAATGACTCATAAAATCGTCCTTGTATGGAAACCTTTCTTTCACAGCTGACAAGAGCTGCTTCCAAAGGCTGAGGGACTTCTCTCTTGCAATTAGTTTGTCAATTCCCCTTTCCCTAGGAGGTGATCCCTGCTGCTTGGCTTTCCTACCTTCTAGTTGGTGACTGCCAGCCACATTGTCCTAGCATTGGGGCAACCAGGTGATGATGTGCTCCCTTGGTTGATGAGTAAAATCCTTTTGCATATTCTGTTGCTTGTTTGAGATCCAGGGTCAAGACTTCACCTCTTCTTCCTCTTCCTCTGATTCAGACTAATAACTCCTGGTCAGATGCTGTCCCGGGTGTTGAGTACACTGTTTCTTCATATTACCTTATCTTTCTCGCCTCTTTCTTGCTCTTCCACTTTTATAGAGGGGCAGCTGATACTAGCACAAATTAGTCCTCTGTTGTAGCTGATGTACTTGGAGTTGGATTAGCTGTGCTGTCTGTTGCAGTAAATGTTTGAGTACTTGTTGCGGGGGCTAGTGTAGCTGCTGTGCTTGGAGCTGGAGTAGCTGCACTGTGTGCTGCTTTGCCATCAGACTCAGGGACATTTTTTTCCTTTTGAAGGTCCTGGATAGTGTTGAACAGAGCTCTGTAAACATAGGCCGAGCCCCAGCATGTTGCCATGATTTGTCCATCTCTGGTATGACCAGAATGACAACACACCTCACTTAAGTGTTTTACTAATTTTTCTGGATTTTTGCACTTGTTCAGTGGTGAAGTTCCAAAGCACTGGAGGGGCCCACTGGCCTAGATACTTACCCACACTGTCCCACACACCCTGCCACTCATGACTGTCCAGCCTCAGGGAAAATCTCTTGATTCTCCTATATCTTTGTCTAACCCTAAACAAGGCTCAAACCCAACTCTGCTTAACTATCGAGATCAGACAAAATAGTTGTGGGTAAAACACACTCTGTATGCATGCCAACAAGGTCATCCCCATCCCAATCAGCAGGCAGGTCTCGAGGGTATTCAGAGGCCATTCAGAACCTTCAGAACTCTCAAATGACACTGCAAACGGCCTGGGGGTGGGGCTGGGAACATAAGGGAATGTCTCCTTCATGGGTTGACAACCTGAGGAGGGGAAAAAAGATGTATAATTGCTAAACACTTCTATAATATACTTCCCAAAGTAGAGAGGTGGTGACCATGTTGGGAACGCAAGCCAGATAAGTTTCATGATCAATGATTCTATTGTATTACAAATCATTACCATAAAGTACAAAGAAACAAGAACCTTAGCCCAAGGCCTCCAACCAGTAAGCACTAACACAGCGAATACCAGCTGTAAGTAAGTTATGACATGCTGAAACTGTGAGATCGAGAGCAACACCTTTGAAAGCCAATAAATCAGTATTGTGACGAGTGACTACTAATCAGGAACAAAGAATGCTTATCACAAATACAATTAGACATACTCTGGTCATTTCTGTCATTATCTCCACCCTTTGAGCCCCATGTTGGACATCAAAAAGAACTGCCGTGGTTTAAGCCCAGCTGTAACTCAGAAAAACAAGCAGTCACTCTCTCACTTTCCCCTCTTCCTGCCCCCCCTCACCCAGAAAGATATGGAGGAGAATTGAAAGAATGTAGCTCCCACAAGTTGAGATAAGAACAGTTCAGTAACTAAGGTATAACACAAACCACTACTGTTACCACCAATAATAATAATGATAAGGAAAATACCAAGGGAAGAGAATGAAACAACTCACCACCTGCCAACCAACACCCAGCCCGACCCAAGCAGTGATCTGTCCCTTCCGAGTAACTGCTCCAAGTTATATAGTGGACATGACATGCTGTGGTATGGAATACCCCTTTGGTTAGTTTGGGTCAAGTGTCCTGACTCAGAAAGTCCTTGGTCAGACTAAACATCAGTGAGCAGCAACTAAAAACATTGGTGTTATCAGTGTTGTTCCCAGGCTGAAAGTCAAAACCACAGCACTGCACCAGCTACTAAGAAGGAGAAAAAATGACTGCTACTGCTGAATCCAGAACAAGTGGTAGCAACTTTGTTTTTCTAAATATGTTATAGTAATCTAATTACTGGATTTTTGCAGTTTACTGAGCCTGTGGTCTGTCTCTTACTTTGTATCAGATGCATCTATCCAGCCATTGAAAAGTAGCTGTGGGACTCTATCCTACTCATGTGGGTATTGCTTAATCCTCTGGTAGAACCCAACTAAATCTCCTTGGATGACATGTCAATCTGTTTGAGATTTGCAGTCTGTCAAGGCCCCCAAATACAAATTAAGGTAATTTTCTACCTGGAAAAAAAATCATCTGCCTTTCTCAGTATTATCTACCCCTATGTTCCAAAGTGTGTAAAGATCAGGCAGCTGTGAATATAACTTTGGATATGGGTTGCATAAATATTTGACTTCATTAATTTATGTTATTGATTTCCTAACTACAGGTCCTTGGGTACATTCAAAAGACAAAGGTCTTTTTCTTTTTTCTTCTTAAGGGTAATTCAGAAGGATGGCTTTTGTTTAGGATTATTCCCTCCTCTCTTTCTTTTGGCTATACCAATTACTTTTAGTTTGTATTCTGTCATTCCAAGTACATATCCTGATCCTTGAAATTGTTGGGATTTCAGAGTATTTACAATATTTGGATCTTACAGACTCATAATTACTCCTTCCTCTCTCTATACTTTAACCCTCTCTGTCCCCAAATTGCTATGTAACTGTTTTCAAAGGTATTTATTTGCCTTTCCTCAAAATATATGAGGCTCTTGTACAGCAAAAGAATGCCTATATCTCCTCTTTCACCAATTTTTAAAGAATAAATCTGTGCTCTAAATTCTTAGCATGTATGTTTTACCTGTTAAATAATATTATCTAAGATTTCTTTGTCAATTCACAGTTTAATATCTAGTTTTACTATCTTTAGACTTGAACCCCTCTTTCTCCTTATTTTCTTAAAATCTCCAATCTTCTTGTACTCTATCTTTTGCCTTTCTTTAGTAGACAAATTATGAGCATACATATGAAAAGTGTATTTACCACATCACATACCAGATCACTTTTTCAGTTATTCTATTATGCCTGTGCAACAGCTCTATCTATGAAGGACTTTTAATACAAAGTATACATCCCTACATGTACTGTATATAATGAAATTATTAAATATTATTAACAAAGCAACTTAATGAACTGACATTTTTGAGGTTAGAAAAGTGGAACACTGTAGAAGCTAATATCTATCTAACTGAAAATAAGGAGTTTGTTACAATTATCAAAAAAAAAAAAATGAAAAAAAAGCCAACCCTTGGCGTTACTTATGTGTTTGATGATAAAATGATGAATTTTCTGTTCAAAAAAATCAGCAGCCAAATTACATATTCTCACTTCTGTTCTTAGTAGTGGATTTCCTTCTTCATTTAGTTCCAAGTGAAGAGAAGCCTTAACTAGCTTTTGAGCTCATTGAACACATTTAACTTGAACTTTAATCACTGCTTGAGGTAAAATATCTTACCATGGTTGTCTCTGCAATGGATCCAAAGCTGTTTATAAATATGTTGCATGTGACATTAACTGGAGGGCCTGCAAAAGAAAAAAAACACCAGTTCCTTTACCTTACTGACTGATTATAAAATATAAAAAAATATGTTTTTTTTTAAAATTTAATTAGGATGAAACGATGCTATATGCACAACTCATTTAATGCACAATGAAAATGAATAGTTTCTAATAAATTTCCTTTTGATTTTTCTCCAAGGCAGGCTACTTGACTGGCCTGCTTTAGCAATAATAAAGAGAGACAAAGTTTATTATAAGCTTGCACAGTTGTTTCTGTACAAAAAAGAAAAAATCAGCATCCTATTTGAAATATATAGTAAAATAGGTTTTGATGTGTGTTTCAGTAAGCATTGTATACACTTCTCACAAGGGGTAAAAATAACCTTCACTCAAGGCAGCTTCTACCTTTGATGTCATCACTGGTAACAGAAATACATTGCTTCTGCTCTTATCTATACTACATACAGGAGCAAATGTAGATAAGAAAGAAAGATTCTATTCTCATTTCTCTTAAATCCACAAAATGGTTAATAATCTGTTTAAACTGAATTTTCTGTTACCATGAGTCTTCAGGCAACTGTTGTTCTGTCTTATCTTGCATGGGTGATGAATCAGTAGTGGCAGTGCAGTCATGATGATAACTGAACAATGAATTGTCTCTTCATGGAAAAGGTTTTAAATTATTTCTCTGAAAGTCTCTGTAAAAATGGCATGGTGTAGAGCATGCTGATTTGTCCATTAAATCTTATCAATTTCAATCTCTGTACAGCAGAAATAAGATTTTTCCATCACAAGGTTTGTTAGCCACCCTCCTGCCCTTTAATATTCTATATCAATAATCCAGTTCAGCATTGGAGAACCTGTTTTCTTTTTGTAGATTTAAACAGTCATTAATAATGAAAGATCTGTATCTGGAATGTGAGGATTGGTCTTACAAACCCTTATATAATATTTATTTTTAGGGTCATTGAGGAAAGGAGTTGGCCTACAACTATTGCTGGTTTGCAGCTAAAAAAGTCTAATGTGACCAGTGAACTTGATATTAAATACTTGAAGAAGCAGAACATCCATTAAAAATTCTGCCAATAGGACAAAATTTGAAATATTCTTCTTTCTCCACAGCAATTATTGTTTTGAAATACTGTATAGCAATTTCAACAAAACATCACTACATGTACTTCAGTAACTATAATACAGAAGACTGCATCCTATGGAGCAGAATTCTCAAGTAAGGAGATATCACTCTGCGTTCACTTTGACACTATTTTCACTTTAATATCCAGTTAACTATTTAGAGCTGGTTTTGAGCATATCCAGTATTTCTTAGGATTCAGTAAAAGCTTAACATAGACAACTCCTGAAAAGGATCAAGTGAAAAAGAAAAAGCAGGGGAGATGAGCAAGGCAGAGTCAAAACTGTCAGGGAGAAAATTGTACTTCTTGGATATGTTAGATTATTTCTTTGCAACACAGCTTTCCTTTCAAGCATTTTCATGTTATAGTATTTGTCATCATTTCAAATTTGGTATGATACTATTACTACTATGTTTTAAGGTACAAGTGTGCTATATCAACAAACATAGTTGCTTTTATAAAGAAAAAGCCATAAATCACTACAATGCACCTGAATTTCAAAGGCAGCATTACAACAGTATAGTTAACCTCTAGTTAAAAATAGTGCAAAAGGAGAAGCTAAAAGCAGCTTGCAGATGATTTAGAGATTATTTAAAGATACTGTGCTGAGAGTAAAAGTGAACTTCCCAAAACATATTAAAAAGAAGCACAAATGAAGCCGTTAAAACTGGAAGTCATACTCAAACAGAGGAACTCAGGCATGTGGAACATAGATTAAAGACGAGGAGAAAAAAATTGAGCTGACACTCACTAGACACACAAATGCTAACAATGATAACTATCTGCAAGGAGTTAAAAATAGAATCCTGCCAACATCTGGAAAGCGAATTCCAGAAAAGGTGATTAAAAGTATCCATGAAAGTGAAGAAGGTCAGAAGAGAAAAACTAAATTAAGTCTTTGTAGCAGCATGTCTCCAATTGCTGACTGTGTCAAATACTGTAGCTATTCTGATGGAAGATTTGAACAAGGACTGTAGAAGATGTTTCAGACTAAGTGATCAGGACAAACTGACAGGCTGAGGTGATATCAAGCCAGGCAGTATCAAAATCATTGTAAAGTTGTGGAAATATAAATCACTGTGATTCAGCTATAACCTGCATCAGTTTTGTTATCAGGGGAAACTTGTACCTTGTCTAGTAGGGGAAACTTGTACCTTGTCTAGTAGGTGTAACTTGAATTAAAAAAGCAAGTCAGAATTCGGCAGCGATGGTGGATGACATTGACAATGAACTTTATCCCTGTAAACGTTACCTCTGTACCAGCCAAACTAGTAGAAATTATGACACCTGTTGTGATTAACAGGTGTGGATTAATATTATTTTTGCTGAAATAATGTCTCTCAGGTCTACTGAAACTCTCTGAAGGAGCTGATGAGCGTGGGGGTAAAGGCAGTTTAATAAGATTAAATAAAAATTAACTTTAATTGTGGTATATAACTAAATTAATTAAACTAGCATATTTGGAGTTTCAGTAACTTTTCAACAGGATCTTTTTTTAAAGGCTTTTTAAGGATACTAATCCTTTTGCTTTCAAGATATTTAATGTTAAGAATACATAGCCATTTTTCCAAGTGCTAGGTGACTGCTGGTGCATTCCCCCACGAATTTTCACTGAAAAGCCAAAACTGCTTCTAGAAGTGATGGGATGAATATGTTTACTTTTTTCTTTTTTTTTTTTAATTAAATCTTGGGTTTAGAAGTTCCTAAACTAATGATTGCTGTGTACTCTTTGGCAATACAAAAGCAAGAAACGATTTACACTTTCCTATGTAAATACCAAAATTTCCACATTAGTAAGTTGTTATCAGTGTTGCTATCTGGTCTGTATAGATCTAAAATTGTAACACCTCTTCTGTATCAGGTTAATTCTGAGCATTTTGAGGCCATGACAATTTTTACACATGGATTATGTAATTGTGTCCAGATTTGAAAGGTGATAAAGTATTTCCCATATTTGTAAGAAAGGCAGAGTATGGGATACAGAACAGTTGAGTAAGAAGAGCACCTTTATATAGGTTTGATGTACTGGGTAAAGTAAATAAATTACAGCTAGAACACAGATTTTGCAAAAGCTCTTAATTTTCTGTTTTTATTCCATAGCTAAATAAATACCAACAGTCTTTATTACTTCTATTGAAAAAGAACATATACGCAGAATTCCTTATCCAAAAGCAAAGTACCCAGACAAAATATATAACTACAAGTAATTGACCAAAGTTAACTATGACTAAAATCAGTAGTTAAAGATCTTGTCTAAGTAGGAATTGTACTAGAAGAATAAATAATTTAAAATTATTGACTGAGTTCTCTTATTAATACTCATTCTGTTTCTTTAAAACAGTTGCCACATTAAAAACTCAAAAGGCATTAAACCCCAGCACTTGCCACCAGAAAGTGGCAAAGTCACTGCAGGAAATACTTATTCTTAGTGATAGGTCTGAATCATTCTGGGCAGATTTGTTCAAAGTGTGTAGCTGTCTAGAAGATTTAGAATGGATACTTTTTGAAAAAGAACAATGTCAAATTAGGTTTTGTCTCTTTAATCTTCAATTGTTACAAAACAAGTCTCTATGTTTTTTGAATTATACTTTCAAGAAGTACTGTATTTAATTTGCTAATTCTAAATCATCTGCCTATTCTTCACTATAGCTCCATCAAAACATTGTGATTGCATGATGTCCATAGCAATCTCCAAAATGCAATCTCTAAATCAACTGCTAAGCTGTAAACTCATTTTTAAACACTTGTTTGCACGACTTCAGGAAACACAAAAGTGTTTAGACTTTGCCTGAGATCTTCTGCCAAGCAAAACTTTACCTTAGTTTGAACCTGCAATTTACATGCTAAAGAATATATTGTAGCAACAAGTCGAGGTAACTTTAATAAGGAGCGAAAATCATGTAAGAGCTACCATTCATATAAGGAAAATAATTAGAAATATAGTGGTTTGTATTACTTTCAAAAAATCGTTTGATATTATTGAGCTCTCAAGGAAGCCAGGCACTGGAACATTCTTCAAAGTAGTTCTGGCTAGGAAAGTCCAGGAGACTTATTTTGTATGGTTGCTAGGGATATTGATCACTGTTGTAAATCTTTTAGTGATGTGTTTGAATTTCCAGTGCACATTTATCATTTTCTGAGAAATATCAGCACCGCTTACTTATTAAAAGCAAAACATTTCCAGCTGCAGTAAATCCTGGTTAATAACTTTATATACACAGCAACAACTGTTTATAGCTTACTGTGAGGAAGTAATTTGGCAAACGACTTGGTCTTTATGAATCAATCTGGGCAAATTCTAGCACTAACAAATAGAGTCATAACCACTTACATTTCTGGGAGCTGGAGATGTCAAAAAATTATAAAAAATTTAGGAAAAAAACACCCACCACCACCAAAAAAAAAAACCAAAACAAAAAACCAAAAGGATAACCAAACCGAACCAAACCAAAATCAAACAAACTCAACCAAAAAAAACACTAAACCCAAAAAAGAAAAAATTAATTGTATTAGACAATTGAAACCTAGTGATAGGCTAAGTTTCCAAAAAGTCTGTATTTGGGCAGTTGTAGAAGTGACAGGAACAGAGAATATTACTACTGAAATGAACTGTCATAGCAAAGAAAGGCAAAAGAAGGCATATTTTTTTTTTTTGGTTGGTTTTCAATGAGTGTGCTTTTTAGATTTCATATTTATTCTGGGAACAGTGTTTGTGTGAGAAGAAATATTGAAATACTAAAAAACTAAAAGTTCAGGTTTGAAATTACCTTTGAAATTTGGCCTGATTCTTGCATCATAGCCTGACATCCTTCCCATTAACTTATCCAGGAAATCGGATGGCGACATTGGCATGCTGCGAGATCTTGCACTGTCTGTCTCCTTTGTGGCTACCAAGCTAACAGCAAGGAAAAACAAACAAACAAATGGAACAAAACATTTTGTTAGAGATTTTGTTATAGATACTTTATGTAGTCAAGCATTTACTTCATGTATGAACAAGAAAATAGGAAAGCTAAGATTGCCTTTCCAGCTAGTTTATGCTTCAAAAATAGTAGTAGCAAATAAATGCTTCTCCTATCTGTCATTTTGTATGCAAATTTTGTTATTTTGTTAAGCTACTTATAGGTTGTTGTTACCTCTCCTTCACGATTTTGTAGACTGATAGCACTTTCAGTCAACAGTAGTCATTTCATCATCACATCGTTAAACTACGTCATCTGCAAAAAAGCTGTGCATGTGGAATGTCATAACTTGGAGTCTATGTTAAGATTAGTTTTTCTTTTTAACTGGGTGTGGTGTAACAGAACTCCACATGAGAAAGAAAATAATAAGGATATAGTGGAATCACCATCCCTGGAAGTGTTCAAAAAATGTGCAGATAAAGCCATTAGTGACATGGTTTATTGGTGATCTAGGCAGTCCTCGGGTAAAGGTTGGGCCTGATGATTTTAAAGGTCTTTTCCAACCTAGTTTATTCTTTATCTGCCATGGAATAGTACTGCTACACCAATTTTCATTCAGCTGATATTTTATATTGATATTTAAACGTAACACTACATCTGAAACAGTCTCTTGGCAAATGGCATTCTTTAACTATGTCTTAGAGGTTATTTTTCTGTTAAAAAAAAGTACCTGCTGCAGTGGAAAAAAAAAGCAACTTACTGAAGGAATTATTGATCTTAAGGCCACACGGCAAACGTCATATCATATAGCCTCCTCTCTATATGCATACAGAACTCTCACTGACATTCTAAAGTGTGCTTCACAGATACTGAGAAGAGTATTGGCACTGCAATCAGCCAGGTGGGCCTAATGGAAACACCTCTACTATTGTGGAACCCTTACTTGAGTGCTGGTAAATGCATTGAAAAAACAGTACAGACAGCAAATATATATATGTATGCATAAATTTCTGAGTAACACTGCAATACACAATGCAAATCAAACCATTCATGGCTTTTGGAGTCTCAGAAAAAATAAAGAGCTTTTCCCATTTCTTCTGAGTTCTAACCTGCTTTGTTGTTATTATTGCCAATTTACATTCATAGATGCACTTAAAAATACTTTTGTTTAGAAGTCCAGGGAAAACCCTAAAATTCTTAGGTATTTTCTAACACATAAAAAACCTGTGCTGGACTTCGCTTGTTAACAATGGATGGAGTTCCAAAATGGGAAAATTCCATACAGGTGTGTGGGCGTACAGATGCAATGTTAAGTGCAGACTACGAATGTAATTTTTTTCCTCCAAACACTGTGTTATTCAAGACATGAAAATTTAGTTTTACGGCAAATTCCATTTAGAAGGTCTGCTAAGAAAAAATCTGTCTTCAAATGTGAACTTTGGATTTAATATCTTAAATTAGTAATTATATCAGATTAAATCTTGAGTATTACAAACTTGGACATGCACAGAATATGAACATAGAAACCTCTAGAATGTTGTGGTTAACTCATATTTTAATTAAAGCCCAGTTCAGTTTTTAAATTATAATATTAACTGAAATCAGAGAACTGAAATA
Source organism: Forpus xanthops (assembly GCA_032466535.1). Lineage (NCBI taxonomy): Eukaryota > Metazoa > Chordata > Aves > Psittaciformes > Psittacidae > Forpus > Forpus xanthops. The sequence goes on from JASSUY010042887.1 coordinate 39,850, forward strand.
CTTCTGCTTAATTTGTTAACCAGAGTTTATTCTATTCTGTGTGTGAGTTGATTTGCATATTTATAAATTGTTCATAAATTTCTAAATTGGAATTGGAATCACCAGTTCTATAATTACTCTTGTCTTTGGTCTATTCTGTCTGTTCAATAAGTGTTCAATTAAGATCTGAGGAGAGGTTAGCTTTATGCCATGCCTTGAAGGTTGTCATTGAGATTTCATGAACTGAGATAGAAAAACAAGTCTGCCACAGTGCATGACCTACCAAAAGTCATATTTGAGTCAGAAACTGTTAGGTCAAGCTGAAGACATTTATATTGGGATAAAAATGTTAGAGTGTAAGAAGCAGTCCACCACAGAAAAGATGGAGCTTCTCTAGAATAGCACTCATATCCTAAATTCTAGACAAAAAGCTATTGTAGTGAGTCATGGTAAGAATTGTGTTCAGCACTGCCATCTACCATCTGCAAAAGAAAAATAAAATCATCAATGGTTTAGAACTAAGAGTTGAAAATAACTAACTAACTAAGGTACAAATATTGATGAGAGCAATAAAATAACCCATTTCCTAAGTTCTGTCTATTTAAGTAGGATAGTTTAAAAGAGACAAACAAGGATGCTAAGAGAGAGATGAATTGGGAGTGTGGGCAGAGTTAGAGAAAGCAGCTGAGTCTGAAGAAGGATTCATAGTGCATGTTGAACAACTCCACTATTGTGGTAAAGCTCTCACTGCACTACTGTGTTAACCAATACTGTAGAAATATCAAGAGTAGAAGCATGATGTTCACTTATTATTAGATACGACATCGATGAGACCAGTTCTTGAGCATTGCATCAAATACCTTGTCCAAGGTTTAAAAGGACATTAAGACATTTATAAAGGTACTGAACAAAGCCGCTAAACCACTGAGATTTAGGGAAAACTTTAAGAGACTTTGAGAGGTCAACCTGTCTAGTTTATCAAAAAGAAGATTGAAAAATAACATTGAAGTGTAAATACCTCAAAGGGGTAGAAAATGCTGGACATTGATCTGAAGAGGAAAAGCATAAAAAAAATCAATGAGAGACAGACAAATTCAAACGGGAATTTAGACAAGACGTTTAATAGCTCAAGTAACTTAACAGAAGATCAAATTGTACTGGCCAAGACAGCACAGCTTTCTGGAAGAAACAATTTAGAAAAATATTAGGTATTATGTTTCATGTATACTAGGTTGGTGAAAAAGAATGACTTATATTTTATAAAAGCAGACTAAATTCAGAATAGACATTACAAATATCACGCAGATATAATCAGATTGCCAAAAGACGCCTTCTGGACTTGAAAATCTTAAGGAATGGATGAAATGAGCATAGTTCAAAGTCAAAAATAGTATCTTCTCAGGGTTCTTCTACACTGGGACTGGGTTGCAGGCTTGTATTGTAACGTGTAATCTAGGTAGCAGTTTACATGGGGTAATATTGGCCCATTTTGCTCAATTCCTTTCATAACAGAATATTCGACTTACCAAGCAGTTGCATGAGCATCAGCTCCTTGTACATTATGGAATTAAGAATGAAAACTGCACTTGAGATTTCCATAAACTACAGACATCTTAAAATATCAGAGATTGTTCACTACTCGGAAAAAACAAATGTTCTATGAGTGACATGCCCCTGCAAAGAGGAGAGAATTTTAAGCTAAATGATAACATTGTCATGAAAGAAAATGGATATGAAGAGGCCAGGAATAAATTTAGATCATAAATCAAAAGCCTTTCAACTAGTGAGGCATTTCACTTCAGGAACAGTTTAACACTATGAGTAGAGATAGAAAGTCCCCGAGTGTTTCAAGGTGGAAGTAATTATGACACTGTGACATGTATGACTGCGATTGCAGGTGATAGGACTCACTTCTAACCCCTCAGATGATAACATGTTCTCATTATTGCTGATTCTTTTATGCATTTAAAATAATTTCTACCACAGAGCTCTGAAAAAAAAAAAAATTGTTAGCATAGCTATGCAGCCAGAGCACCAACATCTACAGAATTTAAATGGGAGATCTCATGTAGCAGCTGGCAATTTAGATAGCAAGAAAAATCGTGGATCATGAATCTCTGCTCCTGAAATGTCTATTTAAAGTAGGCATGTTTGTGAGAGAAAATCTCGCTCTCTTCCCTTCCTCCAAAACAAAATGATTGAGAAAAACTCTTCAAAAGGAATTTTACATTTCGCAACTTCCACAAATGTTTTGCTCTTTAAAACATTTAAAGCTAAAAAAATCAGATTGCTTTCCCATGTTTTTTTGAAGTCACCATATTCCTTCTCATAAGCTGTCTCTTCTCTATTTGTCCCAATCTTCTGTGTGTTTTTACCAAAGCTTTATTTTTAAAAGTACATTTTCAAAGTTAACGTCAATTGTACTGCCTTTGAGACTTTTGTATCATTTGTGTGCTACAGAAAGTACTGGTTTTCAGTGACTTTTCCTGTCTTTCAAACTTTTCATCTTCAAGGTGGATTCTTAAATATAGCTGTAGTGCATATAGACTCTTCATCAAGGACTGTAGCGGTAGGACAGGGGGTAAGGGGTTTAAACTTAAACAGGGGAAGTTCAGGTTAGATATAAGGAAGAAATTCTTTACTGTGAGGGTGTTGAGGCAATGGAACAGATTGTCCAAAGAAGTGGTAAATGCTTCATCCCTGGCAGTATTCAAGGCCAGGTTGGACAGTCTTTTGTGATATGGTCCAGTATGAGGCACTCCTGCCCATGGCAGGGGGCTGGAACTAGATGATCTTAAGGTTCTTTCCAACCCAAACTGTTCTATGATTTTATGATAAAGAATTGTTACACCATTTGCTGACTTCCCAGGTGGATGACAGAGATAAAGAAAGAGTATGGTGCCCTATAATAATACCTTCCACTAGAAACTTCCTAGAGAGGTTTCCAAGTCCAAGTTAGAGCAATCATCTAATCTATCCCAGTTATTCTGAAAGTAGTCTCCACACTCTCACTAACTTAAATATAACTGATACAAACTATCTTTGAACTCGATTGCATGTTCATTTCCTTCCTTCCGTTATTGAGCTACCTATGTATTTTACCTTGAAAGTAAATATACTTATCTTTATATTAACAAGTATATTAACATATTTGCCTTATTTGACTTTGATTTTTTTCTCATCTGATCGTAAATTTTTCCTTCTATCTGAAACACCATCCATCATAACCATTCAGAGATAGAAGTTTTGTGTTTCATTTTACAATGCATGCTACAGAGCTGGTGCTTTGTATACGTTATGATGGTCCAGTAGCTATTTCATTTCATTACTTAGCTTATTCTCTCAGACAGCAAGTGTGGCTAAACCCCTGGAGCAATTAGATCTTATGTTTGTGTCCCATTCTGTCCAGTTGATGTTTGAATGTTTTAAGCACACTTTACATTAAAAACTTTGAAGAGAACCTCAAGGAAAGTAATTACACACTCATAAGGAAAGGAAAAACTGCAGCCAGCCAATATGCAATAAAATTTTAAAGCAATCTCTTCACCCTGCTGGAAATTAAAATCCTTCACAGAAGACAAAAACACTTCTCTTACTGGAGGCAATTCATCAGCAATATTGATTCATGAAAAGCCAGGACAATTCTGGAAAGCCAAGAGCTCTGTCAGAGGTCTGCAGTTCAAGTTTAGTGCAAGGAGATAAATTCCTTCCAACACTTTTCCAACACAAGAAAAATTCTACTTGAGCTTTATTGGTGCATAAGTTCTGAGGGACAAAAAAAGATAAGAAGAAAAATAAAAGGTGAATTTCCAATGATGAAAGAGTAGTGGAAGAGGGTTACAGGTACTAAACCTAAAGAGAGTGTATGAAAAAAGAATTAAATTTACAATGTCTCAAAAAAAGCTGAGATTACAAATTTCCTATTATTTCTGTTAAAATGGACAAAACATTTCTTGCTAATAAAAAATGAAATTTCTTTTATTTCCTATAGGTTGTGAAGTTGTCAGTTCCTCGTGCAGTGGAAATTCAGCTTTTCCTATCCTCCAATGTTTTAGACAACAATAATTATGTCAGAGAGAAGCACAGAACTCTTAAGTCATGTTTGCCAGAGAAAAAACCGGTCACTCCAACAGGACCAGAAATGTCACATCACCAAGGTTTGAAAGAGGTATTTTCTGATAAAAATCCTCAGGAAAAATTTCAATATTTTATGTGATTGGATTTTCTACTGATTTTCATTGTCTTAGATTTTTCTAGTTGCCCTTTTATCCTCTTATTTTAAATAAATTTGAATGGACATATTAATTTTTCAATATAATACTGCAAAGATAAGTAGCGTTACATCAGAAAACATTCTCAGCCACAGTAACAATTTTTATGTGCAACAATCAGTTTCTAAGATCACTAGTTATTCATTATTATTTTGATAGCTAGAAATTAAAATTACATGAAGAATATATAGGATTGCCTCTCAATGTAACTATTAAAAATATTCTTTCAGATTTGGAAAAGTTAGTTTTTTTCTGTTTCAGTAACTGAAGTAACATTGCTTTTTTGGTGCTCTTTGCAAGTTTGACAATGGTTGCAAGAATTATTTTTACGATGCCCCTGATCCTTTATGGTGCTCTGATTTTTTCATTTTATTAATACAGTTGAGAATTCCTCAGTCACATTTGTCATGGAAGTGAAATGGTACAATGTTTATACCTTGTTTACTGTGGCTTAAAAATGTTCTGGATTACTGTTGAGTCTTTCATCTTTCTTGAATAGAAATGACAGATAGAGAATAATGGGATTTTAAGTCTTCTGATTGTCAATGTGACCTGGTCATCATTCTAAAGGTCAGAGGGCTTTGTATTCCAGATAAGCCTAAATTTGCCTATACTTGTTTTTGTTTGTGATCCAGTACATAAAGCACAATGATTTATGAACACACTCTTGGAAAAAAAATTATCTCTTAGGGTAAAGGAAGAAAATAATTTGTCAGCATTCTTCATAATCCTATGAGTATGACTTTCTAGCTAAATTAAGATATGGATTCAATAAACTACAGGTTTTCCCTCTAATTTTGTTTTCTCATTTAAAACAAGTTTATTGTTACCAATTTCATCCATACAGCATTTGAATTTTCTTAAGATATTTTATGAATTATGACTCTTATCTGAATATTTGTTCATTGTTTTCCAAGAAGCAACTACTTCCTTAATAATCTTTTGTAGTTGCTGTATACTTTATTTTTATAAATGTTCTAGAGTCAGGTTTTAATTTCTTGCCACTTCTTAATTTATTCAACCTACACTTTTGGGATAAAGCTGACTCAAATTATAATACAAGGAGCAGAGGATGTTTCAATTATTCTCTGACAAATAAATAAAGGCAAATCTCTTACTATTCCAAAGACACACTGCATAGGTTAAATTTTTGGCAAGTTTTGTTTTTAATTAAAGATAGTCAGATCTTCCCAAAATTCAATTAACACTTTTATTTTTTTTTAAAGACAGATACTACTTGTTTAAAATGAATAGAATATCTTTGAAAATAGGAAAAGTAAAATGTAAATCACCAATTTATAGTAGTCTAAACTTGCATTACTGTCTCACTATAATGACTAATTTGTATATTCACTGAATAGCAAAGAAAAGTTACTAGAACAATGGATAGATAGCAAAATGACCAAGTAAAATAATTTCAGGGTATTATCTTTTATAAATCAGACGTCCTTCTATAAAAGCATGCCAAAGCTGAATAATTACACTTATTTTTGTGATTAATGAGTGAGTCCTATAACCAATTGAATTTATGCAGGAGCTAGCTGATGTCTTTCACCACCATATGAGTAGTAATTCAACTGGTGTCAATGCGGCAACATTGGGTTGAAAGAAGAATTAATTAAAATAAGACTTTTGCCTGGCTGAAAACTTCAAACTATTGTTTCCCAGGGCAAACTCTTTGCAAATCTAGGAGCAACTTTTAAATACGGAAAACAGAATTCTACAGATTACAGCTCCTTGGAAGATCCTGTATTTTGAATGCATCGGCACATGTCCTTTAAATTGCAGAGATGTGTATTACTGTGACTTATAATTCACTGCCCAGATTTTTTAGTATTGCTGTGCCATTGCCCCAGCAGCTTACTTTGCATCCACTAGGTTACTTTACTCTCACTCAATATAACAGTATCAGTGTCCCAAGAACTGTATGTCTGTAGAAAAAAAGATATTTGTTGTAACCATGTTTAATGACCATTTAGAATGCCCTGAGTTTTCTGCTCCTCCTTTGCCTTGTTTTACTTTAAAAAGTTCAATTTATGGGTTGAAAAACACAACTGAAACTGAAAGCTGGGGTTCTTCAATATATCTCTTATCAAGCAATTCTTTTATTATTCATAAAAATATTCATAGAATAATCAAAGAATGAAATGGTTAAGATTTATCAAAACTAGATAAAAATTTGATTTTGAATTACAACCTCAGGGTTTGTGATGACTGAAGCACAATTCAATTAAACATTATTCCATTTGCCTTAGGAAAGATCTTGCATCAGGACAAGAGTGTTGTCCTGTATCTTCAGTGAGCATGTCAAATGGCTGCTCAGAATGAGAATACCTCCAAATAAGTTTGATAAGATGTAATTTCAGTTTGAAAAAAGCTGAATATATCCTGAAGAGTCACTTGCCTGAAAAGAAAGTGCTTCAACAAACAGGCCTACAACCCAGTCAAGTCACAACTTAGCAGTAAACAGAACTCAGTGCTATATAAAGTTCTCTCCCAAAACACTTCTCATTAAATTTATTTTGATTAGTCAGCTAATTATAGTGTAGATACTGTGTTATTACTGTTGGCTAAGAATTTCCCATTAAGCCAAAATCTTTCTAGTTGAAAAAATGCTGCTTTCTTGAAATAGTGTTTTACAGAACATATCTGTTTCAATGCTGTTTTAATGTAATGCTGGCAGGCTGATATGGAATATTCTTGTGTCCTTTCTATTCTGTCAGCCACCATCAGTTTTCTGATGTTGATAGGAACTGAAGTTGAAGTTTTGGATTCTAATTTTCAAAAACTTCACTGAACATCTTCCCCCACCCCCAGAATTGGCAAAGAGTTTTTCCTGCTATTGACAACTTAAACTTCCTTATGCACTGAAAAAGCAATACAATGTTTTCAGGCTTTCGCATTTTCTGTGACAGGAATGGTGATGTTCAATCAGCTGTGTTAATGTACATGAGATATATGGATTACATAATTTTTTTCATGTTTAGTATTTTGATTAGAAACAACACTATAATAATTCAGTGTAAGACTTTAAGGAAAAACAGGATTGAGCTTCAGGGTGATGATGGGAGTGGCAGGATTCATGCTACATAATGACAGAACTCAGCATCCTTAATGCATGCACTGAAGCATATTCCTTACTGAATAAGTCAGAGAAAATAATATGAAAGTAAAAAAACCAGTGCTTCTAGCCTTTCATGTTTCCACCAGAATTATCTTGGTCAGCTACATACATTCTTTTTTTGCACACAGAAAATTTTGTTTAAACTTCCCCTTAGATGCATATTTTTCTTCGCTATACTAGTACAACATATCCAGCACCACCATTAATTATCACCTGATGCTTCTAAGCTTCATACAAAGAAGTGAAAATACACTGGGTGAAGGAAAGATCATGATGTGTGCTGATCCCCCTCTGCCCTCTGCACACACTAAGCAGACTGGGTAGGGGGCCTTAGGTGGTGCAGGTAGACTACCTTCCCCCCTCCTGTTCCCTGGGAGATCACTAAGGCATAGAGGACATCCCCAAATGCTGTTACCGCCTTCACAATGTGTAAGACACTTCACCTCCTGAGGAGTCAGCACTGTTAAAAAGGATAAAAAAGGACATTCTGTTAACCATTACTTAGGGAATCTGAAGAAGTGCATTTGTGCTCAGATTTTGATTAGATGAAAATCTGAGTGCTCTTACATCCAAAAATCAGTGTATAGGAGCAATAAAAATACATAAAGAGTTAGGTATATACTTAGAGTTCATTTGCGCAATTTTAGAAGCTTGGGATAACTGTTGGAGGTAAAATTTTAATGCATATATGAGAAATTCTTTTCAAACATTTTTTATTCCATTTCTCCGGTGTATTGTACTTTTTGTAACCATGGATTACTGTTTCCAATGGGTGCATTTCATATTCACTTTGTGTAAAAAATATTGCAATATTGTGTTGAAAACAATCAAGCATCCAATACTCAGCATGCAAGATCTGCAGCAAAACAGAAAATGGTTTATTTTACTTTAACTCTTGCAAATTCAGAGTTAAAACAAGCTCTAAGAAATCTTGAAAGCTCTGATGAATCTGCTTCCTTTTTTATTGAAAAAAAAAGATAATTTACATCTGGCATTTTTCTGTTAGTATAAAACAATGAGAAAACACACCATGGATTTCAAAAAAAACTCTTTTATGGGATTTAGTCCAGCTCTGATGCAAAGCCTGTCCATTTTGATTTCATTGCTAATGCTGCTGAGTCAGAAGTAATGGATCTGACCTGATAGCATCAGGGTATGAAAATGCTGCTAAGATGAGCATCCCTTCATGGAGACATTATGTAGATGCTTAGACACAGAATTAACATTTACCTTGGAATAATGTAGTTAGTCATAGTTTAAATGTGTGAAGTCAGTGCTTTAGTCCAGATTGATTACAAAACCTTTGTTTTTCTCTTAAAAAAATTAAAAGTTTTACCTTACTTTTGCCCAGCAAGTTACTTTTTTGTGACATTTATTTCATTTACCTAGTAGGGCACCCTTAGCCAGCAGACATGTTACTCACAAAACTGGAAATCTAGTTGGTCTCTGCAGACGAATATGTCTTAGCCTACACATGTCCAGAGCATGGGTGCTCCTGTACGTTACTGAATCTAACACATAGCAGTACAGTTCTGAAAACTTTATGATATTAAAAGCTTCAGCAGGAGAAAACCACAGGATCTTTCTAACATTCAATCCCCATTTCACCCCTGAACATTATAAACCAACTTTTCACAAAAAAAGTCCATGCACTCTGCAGTCTCCAATTAAGATATAAAGTAATAATAATTTTAATATCCAAACATTTGAAGAACCATACAGGTATAACTGTATGTACTGGGCATTTCTGCTGAGTGGTTAGCTGTGAAATTCAGGTTGATTAATTATTAATAAAAACTAGATAATTAGATTAGCCAGTTTTCTAGAAAGCAATCTTGGAAATGATATGTTCCGGTACTTGTGGATCCTCAGAGAAGCTAGGTAGAATTACACTAGACTCTTTTTTTACCTTTCAAAATTCTGAAAGGGAGAAAAAAGTATTTTGTAAGAAACTGGAGATAAATTCTAGACGTAGGGGAGTCTTATACAAACTATGCATAGTATGTGAAGCCTTGGGCAATGGTGAGATGAGTAGCACATTTCAATATTTTTTCATAGCAAAGGTATTTTTATACATATAGCAAAGATGGAATGCAACAAAAGGCAAACTATTAACACAGTAGGTTATGTAGTTATAACTGCAGCTTGAATTTTAAACAGAAAGAGGAAAAATGTTTGCTTTTTTAAATGTCATGGCTGCACTGTTTCTGCTTATGTTATCCTTCCTAGATTAGTTTCAGCTGTAAAAGTCACATACAGGTTAATAGCACTTAACTCCAACTCACAGTTTGAGATAATTTAGTACTGTTTTTTCTTTCTATTCACTTTATTATTTCACTGAAACAGCTTCAGGATAACCTGCTGTCTTGCTTTTTCCTGTAGCCATTGATCTGTATTAAACAACAGCCCCACCACTTGTGTAGCTCAACTCTTTCAACAGTCCCATCAGTCACCACCAGATTATTACGGGCCAGAGCCTTCTTGAACATTTCTACATTTTCTGTGGTCTCAAACTGCTTCCCTTAGAAACTGCATTTCTTTAATGTTCTATTTCATCAAATAGAAATGTCAGTAATAACAATATAGAAGAGGGCTGATCTTCCTTAGGGAACTTCCTACATGGAAATGTCCCTGGCATTCCCCACTTGTCCCTGCTCATTTTGTATGTCTGTAGTAGGTCTAGAGGGCAGAATGGTCACATGGTGGTATATGGCATAAGAAAATTTTAGAGGAAGTGTTTGTTATGTAGAAAGTCCATTGCAGTATAGATCAAACATTATTACCTGTTTGCTGTTGAATAATGTTGGAGCAATTCATTAGACAGCTGACTGGAAGACTAATAGCAAAATGCATTCTTTTATAATTTTATAACAGCATGAAGATTACTTTTGTACTTTTTTCCTTCATTCTTCCTTTTTACTCTCACTACTTATCATTTGTATTGTCACAGCACCCAAAAAAAAATCAGTCAGGAAGGATCATATTCCTTCAGAAGCCATACAAAATAATGGACTATAATCTGGGCTAGAAAAAAGTAGAGTCAAATATTTTCACTTTTTTCTCTTATCTTAACTGTGAAGACTGTTCTGCCTCCTGGTGCTCTTCTCATTTTTCTGCTTTGGGCCTCCGTTCTTGTTGTGCATAGTTTCTAGCTGTGCCTTTTCCTTTTCTCTGAGATGTTCCCTTTCTGCTGGTAGTTGATGTTCTCAGAAAGGTGCCTTTACTTGATCTGTTCACAATGCCTACATACCAGTGAAGTAAAGCTACTCCTTTTTTGGTTCCTATCTCCTTTTACTGATTTTTCCAATAAATATCTTGAAGATCAGTAGGAAAAGTCATAAAAAAGAGAAGATGCAACACCACACACAAGGTCTCTTCATTGCTCATTACTTGAGAAAAGCTGATCCGTGGGAATAATTCCCTATACCTATTATTACATAATACCCAGTAAGGTCATTTGAAGCTTGCATTCTAAATCTGTTAAAATAAGAAGCTTTAATCTTATGAAAATTTTCATTTTCTCTAATTGTCATGATTCCTAGGATATCTGGACAAGACTAATCTGATAGAGAAGGCATTACATTTTTCATCATAGAGAAGCGCAGCACTTATCTCACAGTATAACTTGCTTTTAGTTGTTGTCAGCATCAATTGGCTAAGAATTAATTAGAAGAGGTTGAAAAGTAAGAAAATGCCACTAGCACAGTAAGAATTAAAAGATTCATATTTCTAATTGCAATTTCTTTGTTATTTAAGTTTCTTACAGTTTATAACATTATCAACTCAAAAATAAGCACATTATTTTTAAATTATAGATATGAAATGGATTTTAAGTTTTGATCAAATTCCTACTTATGACAAAACTCATATTTGGTTCAAAGAGATTTCAGTGTCTTCACTGGTATAGCTGAAAATTTAAATTGCATATTCCGGCCACACATACACACACACCTCCCCCCCCAACCCCCAGCGCTTCCACTTCCTCATTGAGTTTTAGGAAGTAAAATGCTTGTCTTTTACATTCTGCAGGGGAGTCCAGATCCTTTCCTATTCACATTTTGCAAGGGCCCTGCCTTTATCACAGGGATTTGGATAACCAATTACAGTAGGATTTCAGCTCAGGTAAATACAGCACAGCATTGAAGCAAAGCTCTTTGACAAAAAAGCTGCATATGCTTCAGCAGGGGTTTGCCCCTCTTCTCTCAGGAGCTTGTTTTGCTTTTTTATTCATTTGTTTAGTGTTGTGGTTTTGTTGTTGTTGTCATTTGTTTGTTTGTTGGTTTTTTTTTTTTGTTGTTGTTTCTCCTTCAGGAGTTCTTGAGAGATGCTCTTGGTCTCTGCACAAACTACTGTGCAAGTATGCCTTTACCCAGCCTTCTACCTTCTTAATTCTAACCTTCTGACCTCACTTTTCGGCTTGACCTTGGGTCTGCCTCATCACTACTAATCTTGTCTGTCAGTCTGAATGGTTGTTTGGACAGGATCTGCTCTGTTCCTCCACAGGGGCTGTGGGACTGCAAACTTTATTGGCATGATCCTGCACCTGCCTGCCCTCCTTAGAGCCTGAACTCCCAGCTCACCTTCTTTTTCCTTGCTGCTCTATGTGACATATCAGATTTTTCTCATTAGGACCTGGAGCCTGTTGTCTGATTTACCCCACAGAAAACAATGTTTTCAAATTAAGTCTGGGCTGCTGAAGAAAGATACTGTGCCTCAGTGATCTCATCTTGAATTACTATATTGCCTTTGACACATGCACACAATTTTATTCATATCCTGATTTTATCAGACAGTTTCGTTTCTTGAATGGTATTTTAAGTATATTTTTAACATAATAATAAGCTACTGAAGTCTCTTTATAACATCTGAAAATCTCTATTTTCAAAGATGTTTGTGGTGATATGTCAGATTTAATAATTTTTACCTGTCATTTCTTTTTCTTTCATTATTTGGAGGAACTAATGCTGGCTTAAAGGATATTGACTTCTGCTTCTTAAAGCTATTCATCTGAAATCAATTTCCAATATAATGCAAGAATAATTTCAAAATCAGCTATCTGTGAGCTCAGACCTGCCCCAGAGTTAGGTTACATGGAAGTTTTTTCACAAGAATCTGTGCTCTAAGTGCAACTACCTGTGCCTGTGGTACTGTTTCCTTAAATATAAAGCTAATGAAGTAATGATAAGAACAAGGAAAGAGGCACTAATTTAATCATGGCATGTTTCTTGGTCTATGCTAATATGGATAACTAAAGAAATATCACAGGGAGAATCTACTTTATATCTCCATAATGCCGCCTACCTTTTCATCCTATGCTTTCCCATACACAGGTCTACATGTAAAATACCTATACTATACTCTTTAAGGAGAAAGCAGAATCCCTGAAAAGTCCCTGAGAGGAGTGCTAGTAGACCTGTGCTGGTGCCTATGCAAATTCAAGAGCTGTCATAAAACTATTCAAAACTACACATATAACATAGCTTGCAGTGTAACCTGTTGGAATCCAGGTAAATGCAGAAGAATTTTTGTTAACATTATTACTTTAATGAAAATTCAGAGGAATACTTGAGCTTAGGGATTATTATGACCTCACAGCATGTCTTAGAAGTTTTTATTTTCCTTCTTTTGTGGCAAGCTATTCTTGGACTCCATTAAATTATTTTCCCTAGCTTTCACAATTAATCTTATATCTCCACTCTGTTCTTAATACCACACTAGGGCTTGGCTGGGCAGTTATTAATAAATAACAATGTTTTTTATTTTGTGTCTGAGCACAGCTTTTCTCCCAGTCCTGAAATATACCCCTGAAAATGTAAGAGTTCTTAAACCCTTGCTTTTCTTAGCTAAAATCAATTAAGACATTATCAGTAAGTACACTATTTATCTAAGACATTCTAGTACAAACATGAACAATATTATGCAAGATTATTAACAGTGTTTTATTCTCTCCATAAGTCTTCCATAATTAAAGTAATTAAATTAATAATTAGATCTGACAATGATCAATACACATCTTGTTTCAGTCATTTCAACTGGAAAAGCCTTTAGATGTGAGGTGAAAATTAATTACTAAAAATATAAATAAATTGGGCACAATTTTCTCTTGTGAAGCATGCCAATCCTGAAACTTTAAGGTAGCAAGCTTGTAACTTTATACTTTCATCTGACCTGTGCTAAAAATAAAACTTAATGTCTATCCTTACAGACATATCTTTTAAGCAATAACTTTAAGCAGCCTCAGGTCTGTTGGACAAGAACTGAAAGTTTTTACTGTTAGATTCATTCAGTCTTCTCACACATCCTTAAGTGCTTGTTAATGAAGAACAGAAAAGTGTTAATGTTACAAGGTGTAAAAACAGAAAAGTGTTAATAGTACAAGGTGCAAGACAGGGTACATTATTTTTTCATAATGCCTGAGCAAATAAAACACAAGGTTTGTTTTTTCCTAGAAATTCCTAGCATATCCATCTTCTCACAGATGGGGCTATATAGGTGCTAAGGCTGGAGTCTATGGTCTTATAGAGAATGAAAACAGCCTTATACTATTCCCTGTTCCCTTTGCTGCAGTGGAAATCATTTCATATTACTTCAGTTGGAACAGAAATAAAATTAATGTCTTCAGGAAGCTTGGGAATTCTAAAGGGTTTAGTATTTTAGCCCTTCCCAACCCCCCCTTTAATACTTTTTCCATTTCAAAGCATGGAGAAGACTCCTGTGTGTCTCGAACTGGCTCATGTATCTCAGGTAATACTGCTAAGACCTTAAATCACCAGCAGTCTCTATATAGAGATACATACCAAAGATACACATAGGTTCTGAGCAGCTTTCTGAAGTCTTTCTCACAGTACATAGTCTTTGTGCACCAGTGACCATGTTTAGTGTGATAAAATGACAATTTAAGAGCAGAAGTCTAGTGCAATGCAACAGTTATTTGATCATTGAACAGAATAACTTACTGTATGCAAAATAAGATGCCTTTATGCATCTTGAAGCAATTTCATAGTAGTACAGAAGTATGTGATGCAAAACACATGTATGTTTTCCAACACTGACTTTAAAAATTTTTCCTTTTTCACTTGGAATATAATATGTGTTATTACATGATTAAAATAAAGGATGAATCATTCCACAGTAGGGTGACGTTTAAATACGCCAAGGAAAAATAAGTTGTATAAGTACATTGCAACAGAATAATAATAGCACAGTACTGCTTGCATTGCTTACACTAAACTACTACTGTGAACATTAAGTATTCAATATAACTGTAAAAATTTAAACTGTAATATACGTGCATTTACTCTTTCCTCTCAGTGTCAATTAATCCCTACCATGTGACCCTGTTTCTTAAAATCTCTATTTTGGCACAATTACAATAAAATTACATTATAAACTATTTACCTATATTGATACAAAAAAGGCCATTAAACTAACTTCAAAAGGAAAGTCTTGCTAAAAACATGTAGGCATCTGTGAAGTATGCCATCCTTGTGGGCTGCTACACGCTACTACTTTGACTTTGTGGTCATAGATCTCTTACATATATAATCCCTGAAGTCTCTTTGGAGAACGCTTTTCAAATTTAAGTTTTCATTTTTGTCTTTGTCAAGTAACAACGTGATTCTTAAAATAGCCCAGAATTTTCATGTTGCATGCCAAGGTCTGTTTATTGTGATCCAGAGCCAGACTGTGTGTTGATAACAAGCATGGCTAACTCCGCATCAGCAGTGAATGCACAATGACATTGAACTCTGCTTCTTTAAATGTCTGATTTTTCTCTTTAAGCTTTCCTTCACCTTTAAACAGACGATTCAAGTTTCTTTCAGTCTGTTGTCATCACAATTCCAGAGCTATGTATCAAAATAATGCTTGCATTGAAATCATAGCATTACTTCAGCTAGCAAAAGTCTGCTGGGCAGAAAGCAGAAAAAAAACATATGAACCTCAGACTTCTACTCAGGTCATAATTTATGGATATGTTGCTATCTTTCACAATACAAATCCTAGAGTACTAGTAATACAGTAAATGCTTTCCCTCTCAAGGAAAATCCTGCAGACCATATCTTCACTCAGCTGTCTTCTTTCTGTTTCTGTATGAGACTTCTCTGAGCTAACGCAATACTTGATTTTTATTTTACTGAAAAGAACTGACACTAAACAGAAGTCTATATATTCCCAAATTATCTTCCATAACTTCTACATAAAGACACTTTGCACCTGAAGAATTTCAAGATCATTAATGTTACAATTCCTGCTAAAAGCAGTGATGAAATTCACATGGATAAAAAAAAAAAAAAGCAGTGATAAAATAGGGAAACCCTTACTACGAAAGGCACAGCTCACAAAATGTGAAATCTACTTCGAGGCAGTGCAATGTTAAGAAGTCATTCGAGAAACGTAGGCACCATGCTTATCGCTCCTGTGCCCACTGTCTAGCTTCCGAAGGTCCCCGGCGGGGTGTTAGCGGTGAGGAAAAGAGGTGACCGCGGCCGCTCTCCGCGCCAGACCCGGGTATTTCAACCTGCCGGGAAAACCGGCTGGGGGACTTTTGCTTCCACTCACCTGAGCAGTACCGCCGCTTCCCACAGATAAAATCCAGATACAGCCGCTCGGAGGTACCTAATCCGGGCCATGCTGCTCGGAGGTTCAGCGGAGCACTGGAGAGGTGGTGTCCGAGGCATCGGAAGTATTCTTCGGCTCCGCGCTGCTCGCGTCGGCGCTGAGCGGCTCCCCGCGGGCAGGAGCGTCCCAAGCACCCTGGAGAGCTCTGGCAGCTCCGCTCCCGCCTCCCGCCTAGCGCCCGGCGGCTCCCCGCGCCCTCCCGCCGGGCCCCGCCGTGCCCGCCCTGC
>JASSUY010042888.1:0-30083 GCA_032466535.1 Forpus xanthops
ATCGCTGGCGGTGTTCAAGGCTGGGTTGGACATAGCCTTGGGTGTCATGGTTTAGTGGGAGGTGTTCCTGCCCATGGTAGGGGAGTTGGAAGCAGATGATCTTAAGGTCCTTTCCAATCCGAACTATTCTATGATTCTATGATCCTGACTGTACCGTCATAATTTCTGTAGACATGTAACTAATTTATTTTTCTTCGTTCAGGTATGTTCTGTATTCTTTGGACCTTTATAATGACAGTGCTCATTATGCACTTACTAAATTTAAGAAGCAGTTCCTCTATGATGAAATTGAAGCAGAGGTAATGTATTCTTACCTATGGGAGAAAAGTGGTCTGTATCTGAATGGGAAAATGGTGCTAAAAGACAAGGCTATTGTAAGAGAATCAGAACAGCTGGAGATAATAAACTGAGAAGAAAGACCAGAAGATGGGTAATGGGTTGGGTGATACGTTTTGAGGAAACCTGTAGACCTGTGCAAAATACATCACATTAATGCTGAAAAATTAATGTCACGTTCTCTTATACTGGGAAGTTTGCATGTGTTAAATTTTTTAATTGCGTGTGATGAACAGTGTGAGGTCTTGGAGAAGCTCCTCTGTTTTAACTTCAAGTATCTCTAAACACACCTTTTTTCCCCCCCAAGGTAAACCTATGTTTTGACCAATTTGTCTACAAGCTGGCAGACCAAATATTTGCATACTACAAGGCAATGGCTGGCAGGTAGCTATTCCAATAGAGAGAATGTTTATTTATGGATTTCTGCTCTTGCTTTTCTGTCTAATATACTTTAAGCATTTTCTTCCTGTCTTAATAGCCTGCTTCTGGATAAACGATTACGTTCAGAATGCAAGAATCAAGGAGCAACCATTCAGTTGCTGCAGTCCAACCGTTATGAGACACTGCTGAAACAGAGGCACGTCCAAGTGAGTTAACTCCTACTCTGTATTTGAGTTGCTTGGCAATTTTCCAGTTGTTGATTTGATGTAGGTGACTTATGTAGATATATATAGTGATGTTGATTTATGTAGGTATATAAACCTCTTTTGTGCTTTATGTTCCGTCATCCAAGTGGTGTAACTAACATTTGAGATCAGCTTTTTTGTCATATGAAGGAGTAAATTAAGAAAAAAAAAGATCATGTTTAATGCCAATGTCTGTTGCAGTTAATCAAACACAAGCCAAATAGAAATGTCATCTGTGGTAGAGTTGTCTTCCTGGTATGTCTTTCAGCAGTTTTCAATATGTTGTCAGCATAATGTCATGGAAGCATAAAATGCTGATACAAATACTTAGACGCAAATGCAACATGTGATTTTGCTTCTTTTTGTGAGAAATGGGATGTAAATTTTAGTACCTCATTTGTTCATGAATTTATAACATTTGTCCATCTGCTTTCTTTCTGTGTGTTTGGAATGCATGTGAGAGTCTGTTAATCTGTGGCGTCTCATAGTCCTCATACAGCTTTTCTCATAATTTAATTTTCAGTCCAAAACTTCATAGCATATTTTTCTTTAGCTTCTTGGTAGGTCAATAGACCTGAACCGGCTGATCACACAGCGAATTTCAGCAGCCATGTACAGGTCAATGGAATTAGCAATTGGACGATTTGAAAGTGAGGATTTGACTTCCATTGTGGTGAGTGTTGTGTTGCAGTTTTGCCAGAGCACTGTCACTGCATTTGGGACTTAGATGCTAGTTTTGTTTTGGTTTAATTTTAAATTTTTATCTATTGCATTGAGAATGATAGACATCTACTCTTTTTTTATTCCCTATTATAAATTTGTATTTATTTTTTAATGTCAGAAGCAAAAAAAGTTTTTTCTGGGTATCTTATCTGCTTTACTAAGTCTGAATTGACAAAACCTCTTATTAGGGAACCAGCTTAGTCTTGCAGAGTTCATTCTTTTAGTCACCTCCAGCTACATCGTAGATTATACTGGAAAATCCTCTGTTGCCATTGTGGTATATTATGGACTTTATTCTGATGTGCTATGATTTCCTTTCTCCCCATGCCCTAATCTGCATCTTCTTTCAAACAGTGCTTCGGCCTGACTTTATGCAGTACTCTGGGGTATACTGCCATACATGGGGCTGTGCAAGTCCAGTTCTGTTGAGAATGAGAATCTGGTTTTCTTGCCCAGAAAAATAAACTAAACAAAACCAAAACCTGCTGCAACCAAGGACTTTGGGAGTGAGGTGTAAACATCACCTGTAAAGAAGGCATAGAATCACAGAATCAACCAGGTTGGAAAGGACCTTTAAGATCATCAAGTCCAACCTTTACCCCAGCACTGCCAAGTCCACCACTAAACCATGTCACTAAGGTACTCATCTACACGAAACCTTCTAGGGACAGTGATTCCCCCACTTCCCTGGGCAGTCTGTTCCAGTGCCTGACCACCCTTTCGGTGGAGAAATTCTTTCCTAGTATCCAGTCTAAATCTTCTCTGGCACAGCTTGAGGCCATTGCTTCTTGTTGTATTGCTTATTACTTGGGAGAAGAGAGATCAGCCACCTCTGCTCTCCATCCTCCTTTCTGGTAGCTGTAGAGAGCAATAAGGTCCTCCTGAGCCTTCTCTTCAGACTGAACCCCAGTTCCCTCAGCAGCTCCTCAAAAGACTTATGCTCTAGACCCTTCACCAGCTTCGTTGTCCTTCTCTGGACCAGCTCCAGCACCTCAATGTCTCACTTGTAGTGAGGGGCCCAGAACTGAACACAGGATTTGAGCTGCAGCCTCACCAATGCTGCGTACAGGGGGATTATTGCACTATTATATACTGGGAGCCATGAGGAAACAAGGAAAATGAGCATTCTTATGATTTAAATGTTTGTAAATGCCCACTTCTGTCCATGCTTATAAATAAATTGGAGGCCAAAACAAGCCTTGTGCTTGGTAGAATCAAAATGAGTTTATGTACCAAGCAGACAGCCTGGTTTTGTAGCATGACAAAAGTTGGATTTTTGTGGAAGAACAAGATCTGACTTGTGCCTGTGGAAGAAGAGCATCTGTGCAATATTGAGGTGTCTTTTTTGTTTAGCTTCCTGATTAAAATGTTAAAAAAAAGAAAAATTATTTCCAGACAAGTAAATATGCAGTCAACAAGAAAAATACCGGACATGTTCTGATCTGCTGGAATGAAAAATAAATTAAAGTTATGCAGAAAGGTTTAGCATTCATCTTTCTGTAATATGTCTTTTAACAGTGAGATTTTTGTCATGCAGTGAGCTACCTAGATTTAATTTCAATCTTTACTGAAGATAAATCAAATACTGAGACTCTAAACTTTCCAGTGCCTTATGTTATAGCCTCTGAATTATTGAAATGCAGTCTTTCTTTGTTATGTGCTGGCTTTCCTTAGAAGCTAGGTGAACGAAATTGTTGGTGATTCTTCGGTCACAGGTTCTCACTCTTTCTTGTGTTAGAAAGTGGCTGGGCTACGGGCTTGTCCCTCCATTGTGCTTCTTTTTTATTTTCCCCTCCTTTTTTCCAACGTAAAATAATTCTGCTGAAATATGCTTAGTTTCCTGAGTGAGAAACTGATGCTGAGAGCTTAACTAATCAGTAATTTCTGTTATTTTCAAGCTAAATAAATTAATTAAAGGGAGTTAAAAGACTAAACTATTTTTTTTTCCCTTCAGATTGAATACTGTAAAAACAATCGTAATGGTTCTTTTTCTTTGTCTTCAAAGTAACTGTTATTTACAGATTTTAAAATCCTTTGAAACATGGAGCAGTTAAGTCTGACAGCACTGTACAGGAAGAACATGGCCAGTAGTTTGTTGCACAGCTAAACAAAGCCCTGGGGCATTCCTTCACTAAGTCATTGCACAACAATCTTTGAATGCAGTGCTTGGATTTTTTTTGATTTTTTTTTTTTCTGTTTGCTGTTTTCAGTGTCTGATGTCAGAAATGGACTTATTTTATTCGTTTTATTTTTATTTAAAATTTTAAGCGCCAGAAACCGTACTAGGAGTTTCTTGTCAAGAAGAGAAACATTATGAAAAGCAGTGCTTACACATAGTCATGTAGTC
Source organism: Forpus xanthops (assembly GCA_032466535.1). Classification (NCBI taxonomy): domain Eukaryota; kingdom Metazoa; phylum Chordata; class Aves; order Psittaciformes; family Psittacidae; genus Forpus; species Forpus xanthops. The sequence continues at coordinate 4,033 of JASSUY010042888.1, forward strand.
CGCGGCTGGTGATTTTGTGGAGACCTTTGCAACATTTGAAAATATCTGGTCTGGTCTTTCATTGCATCTTAGTGCATTCTTCATTAGCGTAAACCACGCAATTGATTATGGTCAATGTGGTGTTATTTCTACCAGTACTATAAAAGTTAGTTAACCACTTGCAGAAATGATGTTGTGATATTTTGTAAAGTGGTAAATGCAGAAGATACTTCTTGGCCTATGTCTGACCTTATTTTGAATGTTGGAGTTTTATCTTCTGCTCAGAGGAATCAGAGTTGGCACAGGTCTGTGTTTGGCACCCATCTACAGTGTGGACCAATTTTAATGAATAACCTTAAGGTCTCAGAGGGGTTTGGTGGGAGATGGTTATGAAATTATCCCAAGAGTACTGCTTCTTTCCGGCTTTTATCAAAGTGTGAGACTGGGGGGAGAGTTAGTTTTTATTTTTACTTATTTCTAGTCTTCTATTTGGTCAAGGTTATTTATGTACTTTATTGAGTTTCTACACTTTATTAAATGCACTGCTGACTCTTTTCTTGTAGGAGCTGGATGGTTTGATAGAGATAAACAAAATGACTCACAAGCTTCTGAGTAGATATATGACCTTGGACAGCTTTGATGCCATGTTCAGAGAAGCCAATCACAATGTGTCAGCCCCTTACGGAAGAATTACTCTTCATGTCTTCTGGGAACTCAATTATGATTTCCTTCCAAACTACTGCTACAATGGATCCACTAACAGGTTAGCATGGCAGCCTTTTGTCTGCAGCAGTTCCTCTACCACCCTCCTGCAGCTTCTTTCCTAGCAGATGCTGGCAAGCCCATCTTCTTTCATTTAGTGTATTTTCTGCCTCTAATGCTTCACTTGAAATAAAGCTGCATGAGTCATTTTACTGAGTACTGTCAAATGTATGAAAGCCTGTTATTTGTCCACAAAAGAAGTCAAACGTAACCACAGCATCCAAATTGTGTCATTTTAATGAGTTAGCTTTGTTGAAAAATCAAGCGTGTCCAAAAATACTGCAAAGTGCGCACTAGGAAGGTATTTTGGTAAACAGGATCCACAGCTGTGAGACAATGGAAATTAATTTATATTCTTGATTCTGCATTAATGTGAAGGAAACGATTATCTGCTGGAGAAGTGAAGAGTTCAGTGCTCGCTGTAACTGCAGTTGAAGCCTTTAAGGAGAGTGAGTAATAGAAGTAGAAAAAGGCAGGTGGGATCTAAAGTTTGAATGAGTAGAAGGCACAGTGCTTGAGACTTTACCTTTCTGGGCTTCCTGCTTCTGTGCTATTTTTAGGATTTGTGTTGCTTTTAGCCTTTAATCAAGTTTTGGTTAAAGCACTGTGAAGTGACAGTAAAGTGATACTGAATATTGAGCTCTGTAGGAAGAGGAGGAAGCCTGTTCTCATCTTTCACTGTCTCCTTGGAGAGCTTCCCCTGTCTGACATGTTCCATGATGGTTATGTTGTATTTTAGATCCAAGATTCTGTCTGCATAGAAAAAAAAAGGGGGAGTCTTTTTTGTGGTTAAGTTTTTTCCAAGAAACTTCTGTTACATGAATCTGTTTGCGCAGCAAAGTTGACTGTATTTCTGAGGAAGCTACTGTGCACTTGATATATCTGGAGATCAACACTGGAATATTCAGTATGATGGCCTAAGACTCATATAAACATAACATTAGAAAAAAATGCTGATGAAAAACTGATCCTTTACCTGTCAACCTTAATGAAGGGTATTCAGTATCTCCTATAACAGTTCAGTCTCTGCTCGTACTGGCTATAAGGACTGACAATACTGCAGACCACAGTGCTTGGTAAGGAAGCATAGAACTCCAGAGAATACCAGCAGGATCCTGTAGGACTGTCGCTTGACTGCTTAAAAATTATACGCATAAATGGAGTTAGGCTGATCCTCAAGTTTATTTGGTAATTAATTCAGGATAATTAATTAAAGAGACGGTAAAGGGAGACAGATCTTAGGCAGTATGTATGCCATGTGTCCAATTTCACCACAGAATTGCTTTGGTTTCAGTCAAAAACAGCAGTGTGGAATTTATGTGTATTGTACATACAGTACAGTGCCCATTGAGAAGGGAAAGGGAACAGGGAGTTTGTAGTCTTTTTATAGTTCTTAAGCACATTAATTATGTCGATTGCTGCTTTGCTGTTTGCGTGTACATAGTGAGGAGCTCTGTGAGAGCTGCTAGTTTAATTTCTGACTTTTGATAGGTAATATCTTGCATGAAAGCTACATGTAACCAAAGGAACAAAAGTAACAATGAAAGGCTGTAAGAAAGAGAAATAAGCATGATGAAAAAGAGAGGATACTTGGTGGTGAGGGAGTGGAGGTAGAGCTCTCAGGAAGTGTGGCATACTTGTGTTGTATCCTTTATTAATTTGGTTGCAGCCTAGGTGTAAGGATGCTTCTTTTAAAGTCAGTGGTTTGGTCAGATTAACTTGTATCCACTCCCTTTTGACTCTCTTTTCCCAAGCTTGAACATGATAATTTCAAATATTTGTAGAAGAGTTCAAGAGTTTAGGAACCCTGCAGGTTTGGTTCAAAGACTGAGGTCATTTATGCAAAAGTGTTGAAACACATCACATATTTGGTTATTTGGGACTTAGGAGTAATTTTTTTTGTATCTGATAATGTATTGAGATTTAAAAGTGATGCTGGTATTAAAAGACTTAGCAATTTAGTAATTGCAGTTGCCCATTTGCTGAAATTCAGTCTCATTAGTGCTGTGCAGCTGCACAGCTGGGTCCAGACTTGAGTGCAACAGTTTGTGGAGAAGGAATGGGGAGGTAAGTGAGGGGATGTCTGCAGATGGGCATTAGCAGTGAAGTCCAAGGGTGCTTTTTGTCCACCTCTTGTCAATCACAAAACAGAGAACAAAACTTTGGATAATGGTGGCCTCTAGCAATGATCAGGTGTTTCCTGAACATTTAACAGAACAAAAATAGTGGGATGGTTAGTGCATTTCTGGCCCTTTAGAAGTATTTTTTTTTCTCCCCATTGTTTTGTTTAGTCCCTTTTTTAAAGCTGTGTGAGGTTTTGAGATTCATGACTACTTGCTTTTTTAAAGAGCAGGTAGTGACAGGACAAGGGGGAATGGTTTTAAACTGATAGAGAGTAGATTTTTGGTAGATATAAGGAAGAAATTCTTCACTGTGATGGTGGTGAGACACTGGCACACGCTGCCCAGAGAAGTTGTGACTGCCCCATCCCTGGCAGTATTCAGTGCCAGGCTGGACAGGGCTTTGAGCAGCCTGGTCTAGTGGGAGGTGTCCCTGCACATGGTAGGGGTTGGAACTGGATGAGCTTAAGGTCCCTTCCAACCCAAATAATTCTATGAGGTGGAGTTAAGTCTGACTACTGTTTCCAGAAAGCTTTTATCATTTGTATCAAGAACGCATAGAAAATCCTCAACCAAAACAAATGTCTAGGTTGTCTCACGCTTGCTCCTCTGTTAGCCCTCAACATAGTGTATGCTATTATGGAAGGAGAAGACCAGTTTAGAATTAGTAAAGAAAATTAGGTGCTCCAGCCCTTTGATCATCTTCATGGCTCTCCACTGGCCATGCTTCTTTTGATACAGCCCAGAATACAGTTGGCTTTCTGGGCTTCAAGCACACACTGCTGGGTCATATTGTGCTTTTCATCAACCAACACCCCTAAGTCCTTCTCCTCAGGGCTGCTTTCAGTACAATTCTCTGCTCAGACTGTATTTGTGCTTGGGATTGTCCCAACCGATGTGCAGGGCCTTGCAGTTGACCTTGTTGAACTTCATGAGGTTTGCACTCACCTGCCTGTCAAGGGCCTGTCAAGGTCCCTATGGATGGCATCACTTCCCTCCAGCATGTCAGTCGCACCACACAGAGTGGTGGCATTGGCATCGCCTCTCAACACATTATTCAAATCTGTATCCTTTGCTAAAAATTCACATGTATAGCACTCTTCCAAATGCAGTGTGACATATGTCTTCTGAGGATACAGATTTGTCACAGAATGAACAAAATCACCAGCTTTTTATTTTTCAGTCTTCCTGCTTGCCTGTGTCTCTCCCTTTCTTTGCAAGCTCTCTGTCTCTCTCATAGTGCTTTTGAGACTAGTTTTCTCAAGAGAACAGCTGTGTCTTCTTGTCTTATATATACTCTGACAGTCACGGTTCAGAAATATTTTCAACCCTTTCAGACATTCCTGGAGCAAACCTGAAAAGCAGCCCTGGCAATGGAAGCTACTTAGTTTCTGCTACAAATTGCCAAATTGTCTAGGGATATAGATAGGCTCATGCAAAGTAGGAGTGACTGTAGTCAACTACCTTCCCTCTAAAAAAATATCTCCAAAAAATGTCACCAAACAGGTCTTTCTGCCAAAAGGAAAGGTGATAGCCGTGGAGTGGCAGGTATCTGTTACCCTTATGCTGTTTGCTGCTTGTTTCCTCACACTTCAGTTTGTAGCTTCCTGTTCTCTCTCTTGTTCAAGAAGGATAAGTTAGCTCTAGCATTCACTAAGAGAGGAGGTGTAAGGCTACCTTTAGATCTGATAGACATGACAAACTAATTTGAGATGGCTGGAAGTTAAAATTGTGCATGCTAACTAGACAAGGAAGTGCAGAAGGGGACATGCTTCTCATACTTCTGTATGAGCCAGGAGGGAGGATTGCGATATCTTTTTACATCTGAGATGAAGCTCAGCAAGTTTATGAATGAAATTGCCATTCTGATCTGGTGGCTGCAGTAGAAGTCAGCACGCTCATTGACTGAAGTGGTCTCTTTCAGATTTCTCCTTTTTTTAAACAGATTATGGTAAATAGAATCATAGAATCATTTAGGTTCATTTGTGAAGTGCTCACTGTGAACTCCTTTGTAGGTATCAGAAACACTTATATTAAAGTATTCGATCCTTAAAATGCCTTGGGGCACATGTTGTCCTTCAGCAGTCACAGCTGCAAAGCTCTGGTAAACCGTCAAGCTTTTCATCTGTTTAATCTACTTTGACTGCTTACAACCTGCGTTGATTAAAATGGATAAATTGCTGTGAGATCATCAACACTGATTAAAAATGAAAAGCACAGATTATCTTGGAGTATGCCAAAACCTGTGTCCAGCAGGTTTCCTTCCCAGGGAAAGTGAAAGTCTGCATAGCTTTAGCATTTATATTCAAAGAGCTTCAGTCCTTCAAAGAGATGCTTCTGTTTCTTCGAGGACGAGCAGGAGGAAGCCAGCCAGCAGGATGTCAAAAAGAAATCACACATGCTGAAAAACTTTGAGGAATAGCAGATGATGCTGAACTGTAAAGATTTCTGTATAGCCCTTAGCTTTGAGGGAAGGATTCTCTAATATTTATCTGAATTATATATTTGGATTGGACATACCTCCTGGAACAATGCACTCTCATTAGCCTGTTTTATCCTCAGTCTTAGCCATAGCCCCTTCATAAGATAAACAGGTGACAGTATCTCCTGCTCCTACTTCCTTTTCTTAACCTCTTTCTTCTCTCAGCATCTTTCACCCAAAGTATAAAATGGGTTCTCGCTTCAGGTCTTTAAGAAAGCTTTAAGACTGTTTTGCTTCTACTCTGAAACATTAGAGATGGAGGAACCCCTATAATGTAGAGGAGCACTGGAGAGCACACAGGAGTTACTTGTGCTTGTACGGAGCTAGTGAAACCTGGGAACTGTGTCTCAGAAGTATTTCTCCAGTATTTGATTTCTGAGGCTGTGATTTCTTCTCAATTCAAATGTAGTCTTAACTCGTTTGCTCCCGGCTACTAATGACATTGCAATTCAAATATATTCATAATACTTTTTTGGAAAGGCTATGAATTATAATTACAGTTCCCAAAGTCATGGGATACACCCACATTTGTATTCTGAAACAGTCTTTTCCTTGTAAGGGTTTTAATTTAGTGATAACAAATCAGCTCCTGCCCAGTGCGTCTGCACGCTGAAACCCAGCTTTATCTCAAATGAGATGGTATCTCTCATCTCTTTCATTTTAGAGGTTATCTAAGGGTTTGAGAATTGATGTCAGTTGAAAAAAAATTAGGATTTGGAAAGAGGGAAGGGGAAATAGAGTGATCTTTGGGGCTGTCATATGTTGCAGATTAGACTGAATTCCATCAAATGTTTACAGCATCTCTCAAACTCATTAATGAAGTGTTTGTGCAGATTTAAGTAATCTCAAGAGGAAATGTTCACTCGCTGTGTAAGTGAGAGAGAAGGGGGAAAACTTGGAAACTGTGGAAATGTGTCAGGGGATTTAAATTATATATAGTATTAAAAATAATATGCATAAATTATCTTTTTTTTCCTTAAAACTCTAAAAGTACTGTTAGAAAGTCAGGGCTAAAATATATATGAGCAAGTAGCTGAAACTGTGGGTATACCTGTATTTCAGCAGGTTAAAAAAATACATAGAACCTTGTCCTAAGGTTATAGATCCTCACGAGAGTCATTCAGATTATTCAGAAATAAAATACTGTTAAAGTAATTGTAAACAACATGGTGCAATTTATACATGCTTGGGTGAAACAAATTTTATTACCATAGTTAGTTTTGTTTTCAGCTAGAAAATGAATGTACTAAAAATGGAATTTCTGTTTTCTTCTTAGAAAAAATATTAATAATTTAATTTGCTGATTAAATTCAAACGTATTTTAAACAAAAATAGATCAAGGTATAATTGTATCTTACATTATTATAATGTACTGCAAGCTTCCTTCTCTGAAACCTTTTCCCAGATGCATTTATTTTACTCAGCTATCACGCAGAACAGCCTGACCTGATATGGACATTTAGTGTACACTTCTTAAATAGCTGGTTTTCCTCTTCCCTGTGTATATACAGCTTTCACCACTTACCATGGAATCTTTTTTATCAAGTTAAAACACAAATAGCCATCCAGCCCATAAACACATGCACCAATAATTTTCCTGTATAGTAAATTTAAGCAGAATTGAAATTGTAGTAGATGTTAACTTCTTTCTCCACTAAAACTGTAGTGCTGGAAAATGTGCATTACACAGTTGACAGGCAACATCAGGGGAGTCAGCCTCCGTGGCTTTTTCTTGAGAGGGCTCATGCCCAGGAGTTCTGCCCAAGCACTGTTCTTTAGACCCTGGGGCCCTTAGCTTGGAGTAGGCTATTTGATCCTCTCTTTTGCAGTACTTCATATCTTTGTAGTTCTCTTGTCATCCTCTTAACAAGATAGAAGGGTAAAGTTAACCATGATTTGTATTTGTAAATGCTCAAACTAAAGTACGATCAGACTTCTGAATTTTGCTACAGGGATTGTACCCTTCTTCCTGAATTTTTTAAAAAGGTATTAACCTAAAGTATTTCTTCTGCTGTAGTTTCTTGGGGAAGGGAGGGAGGAAGAGGGGAAAGCTCCAAAACATTAAATAGAAATTCCATGTTCCTCTTTAAAGGTGTACTTTATTCCCAATGACTTAATTTTGGCAGCAGAAGTTTAGAAGGAACTTCCTTACTCTCTGAGAGAGGCTACTGCTACCTTGTTAGTTGCTTCTCTTTTTGCTGGGCTGGACTAGAGCAGAAGTGAGAAATATTTTGGGACTCTGCACACTGCTGAAAGAACAGGGTCCCAGTAAGTGATGTAGAACTGCATTATGATTTGTGTCTAGGGTTTTGGGCAATGTAGAACATGTGCTTCCCCAGTTTCAGCTTGGGTTGAAAGGCTACTGATCTGGCTTTTTTGATTTTATATGTAAATAAAGGAAGTATTATACAGGGTAAGGTGTGTTAGGCACACACCTACTAACCCAAGTATAATTAATGAATTCTTTACTTTGTTTTTACAGATTTGTTCGGACCGTGCTACCATTTTCTCAGGAGTTTCAGAGAGATAAGCAGCCTAATGCACAGCCGCAGTATCTCTATGGATCAAAGGTTGGATTTAATTCCCTTTATATTTACAGTTTGCTAATGTTTGAAGATATCTTGTAGAAAGTTATTAAAAAAGGACTCAAATACATTTGTATTTTAATTTCAACGCACACGCTTTTTTCAGACTTTGCTGTGGAGCAAAGTGCAAGTGATTAGTCTGATGGTTAGTCTTATCTGACATAGCTAAAAATAAGTCTTTCTTTCAACCACCTTGCCTTGCACAGTTGCTTATAGTGGCAAAGCAGACTCAAAGAAAAAATAATTAGTCATATGGAGGAGTGAAAGCAAGAGCCCATCTTGAGTGCAGCTGCTCCCCTGTTACAATGAAGAAAATGTGATGGCAAGAGAAAATGGAAAATACATAAAAAACTGCTTCAGTTGTTTTCTGACTTGGAAGGAATTATAGATTCTGACCATCTTAAACCAGCAGATACCAAAGTGCTTAAATTATTTAAAAAAAAGAAAAAGAGAAAAGTAGCATTTCTTTGTCATCTTCAACCCCAGGACCTCTAAGTTGTTGTGATGAACTTGGCCTTCTGGCCATCTCATCTCCTCTGTTAGTATCATCTTTCTTGCTTTGTAGATTAGGAGTGCCGGGAATGTTTATGCATTATTTTAATGGAAGTGTACATGACATGCAGTCATGTACTCGATGCCTTAAGGCAGTGTCCAGCACTGAGGTTGGAAAGGAGCTTATGTGAGTAACAAGTTGAGGGAGTGAGAGACAAGCTGACAAGCCCAAGAGAACAGTTGTGTGCTTTCATGGAGTTACCCAAGGGAGAAAAGTTAGCCTGTATCCACAGGACCACTGATACACTCATGTGTGCAGTGTTGTATGTTGGACAGATATGTTGGACAGATAGATTTATTCTACCTTATCACTTCAGATTTATTTTTTTATGCTTCAGAATTATTACCCAAGCCTTAATGACTGCTAAAGTCATAGCACGTGTATCTCCATTTTTACTATCCAGTCAGAAATACTGATCTTCTTCCAACAGCAGTAAAAACCAGCAGCAGATCATTTGGGAATACTTAACAAGATGGCACTCTTAATTTTACATTCTTTTCTTGAGTATCAGTATGGCAAAATGAAAGTATGGGAAAGATGAATAAAAGCATAAGGATCAAATTGGAGAGCTGTTGACTGAAAAAAAAATTGTAATTATGTACTCAATTATCTTTGTAATTTATATGTGTACTGTGTTGTTTTCTCATCTAACTACTTTCATTATCTAGTTTCTACTTAAACATGAGCATAATTAGTCCTTGTCTTACTGCTACATTCTGCACGTCATATCCTAGTTACACTGTACAATCTCTGTGAAGGGATTTGCCCAGCAAGCTAGTTTTTGGTTGCTGAAGAGATAGCTCAGAAGTTACAAATTTCAATCCTAGTGTATCTGCTGCATTTGTAAAACTTCCATGCTTTTAAAATGGTGGAAAGTGGAAAAAGATTTATATCTTCAATGTGGAAGTTAACAGCTGATTGTCTGGTAGTGTGAATAGTGTTTTCTACAATTATCCTCCAACGAGGAACAGTAAATTATAAGGAAGTGGGATTTTTTTACACTGGAGTTACAGTGTTCCTTACTATTTTAGGAATTCACCAGATGCACTGTAAAGAGCAAAAAGCCCACTGAATTTAGCAGAGATAGCTAACTTAATTTATCTAAGTGATGATACAGTTGGGTGAGTGAAAGAGGATTACCTGGGGAGCGCAGTTATTTATCAGGTTACATTATTAAAATGAGTTTAGTAATCTTTATTCTGAGATATACTCAGAAATCTGATTGTTTTTCTGTATGAGCAGAAGCAATCAAAGGGGCTCCGAGATGCATTTCTGGAGCAAATTTCCTAACTAGATTGCCTATACTAGCAAATATTCCTGTCTCTCTGTAGTTTTAAATTTTTACAAGAGTATATATTTTATTTTATTTTTTTTTTTTTTGAATCCAGAGTATTCTGGAATTGAGGATATCTAAATTTAATTTTAGGAGGATATTTCTGTTGTATATAGCAAGTAATAGTAATTCTTATGTGATAGAGGTTACACATTCTAGTGTGTGATATACTGTATGATATTATTCTGTGTATTATATAGCCAGTCTTGTCATATCCTCGTTTGGGTCCTTTAACAGTTATATTATTGAACTGCTCCTGCCTGGATAATAGTAAGCTATGGAGTAGCTGTGTACTTTTAATTTTATTGTATTTTTGAGTTTTATTGAACTATTCAAGGTATCGAGGTTAGTCCTTTATATTGATCATATATCCAAGGAATATGACACTTTGTTTTCCTCATTGGACTTTGTTGCTTGTATTGTTGGGGGGGGTTGCGTGTTTTTTTGTGTTTTCTTTTTTTGGGTGGTGATGGTGGGGGTTGTTTTGGGTTGGTTGGTTGGTTTTGGGTTTTGTTGTTTTGTTGTTTTTTTTTGGTTTTTTTTTTTTTTTTTTTTTACAATACATGGTGTTTATTTAGGTCAAAAGCACTGTAATTGTGCATATATACACTCAAGCATTCACGTATTGGACTTTAATGGCTAATTACCTTTTGTGCAGAAGCTTTGCAGAGGCAATGCACTTGCTTGAGAAAAATTAAAGAAATTTTTAGTTTTTATTTCAAAGTGTGCACATATTTATAGATTTCTAAAAGGATCAAAGCAACTGGTCTATATATGGTACATGCTTGGCATATACGGTTATGTCCACATTCTCTGTTACATCTAGAGTTTTCTGAGTAGTGTCTTCATCCAATTAGCAAAACAGAAACCTGCAGATACAACTCACTTCTGGCTGACTTGGGAGCAGAACTGTCAAGAAGGAGCTAACCTGAAAAAGCTTATCAGCCTTTTAAGTGTTTTGGAGTATTTTAGAAGCTCATTGGGCATGATCATTAAAATACCTTTACTCAGGTGAAGTGTGTGTACGATTAATGAAATGAATGTTAGATTGAAATTTGGTAACATAGGCTGGATGCATGAAATAATAATATAAGAGTCTCATCTGGGGATTTGAAACTAACTTTACATGTTAATAAAGTACCTGGTTTTATAGAAGCTGTGTAGACCAGAATTTAAGAACATCCTTTCTGGCTTATACAACATTTTTTTAAGGCTTTTCATGTTTGTATATGTTCTGCATTTTGTGGATGCTAACTCATTTGCTTAGTGAACAAAGATCCCTTTGGAAAATGCTTCTCAGCGTGAATATAATGGCTTTTATCCATTGCTGGTGGACAAATTAACATCAGTTTGCACTTTGTTGCATGTTGTTATGGGTTTAGTAATCACTTAGAATGTTTGCCCCTTACTAGATCACTGTTAAAACTAGACAGTGAACTACCCAAACACAGAGTTGCCAGAATGAACCTGAATGAATCTGTAATAAAACTTTCTGAGCAAGAGACAAAGAATCGTGTAGCTTTGAGTGTGTGATCACATGAATTCATCAAAACCAGTGCAGAAGTCAGATGACACTCCTTATGCATTGCTTATTTGCAGTGGGTACGAGATGGTCCATTGAGGTGATAAAAGTGTTTATTTAAGAAATGCACAGTAAACTCCATGGGTGAAATGGTTGATATTTAGATGAAGTAAATCCCATTCCAGGGGCACTTCCAGGGTAGCTCATTGCCTTCTCAATCTGATATATACACGTGTTTTTTCATATGTATGTTTTTGTGTATAAATAACAAAACTTGTTAGGTGAATTGCCTCAGAACTGCTTTAAGACTGAACTGCTCCTTGTTCTCCGTATGGTATATACAAGTGTTATAACATGTAAATGCATATAAATATATGTATTAGACTGCCTTAAAACCCATATAAACAAAGAGAAATGCAGGGAAGTAAACAGGATTTCAAGGGCCCAATGTGTTGGCAGAGATGAGAATATGTGTCTCTTGGCTCTGTCCCTATAACACCAAAATCATTTTTTCTCTCTTTGATGTGAGAAGTGTTAACCGTTAATTTGATTACAGGATCATTTTAAGGCATTTTTTTCGTCTGCCACCCCTCTTTGGCAGTAAACCTGTAGTGTTGGCGTCATTTTCTGAAGTGTTCTTCAGTGTCTGTTTCATAAAGCACCTTCATTTGGAACAGCAGTAAACTGTTGTCATCTGTGCAGTTTATTTAAGACTGAGGTGTAAGACAAAGTAAAATGTGTCAGCTGGAGGAAACAAGGTATAAGCTGTGGTGAACACATTATTGATAACACAATGAAGATGCCTTTTGAAGCGCTTTCTAAAACTAATACTTGTCCCCATTCAGCACAGGTTTCTGTGTCTCTGCTTCTGTCCTCCTAGTATAGGTATGAAAATACATCAAACTTATGCCAGCTTGTGTCTTCTAGCAATACAAGAGTTGATGTCTTTCACAAGTTGTGGGAAATACTGTCAAAATACAGTAGCTGGAAAGACCCACTGCTTGGTATGAAATATTTGGTGGTGCTCTCCTTCCAAAATCATACAACCCCTTGGCTTCCAGGGTGCAGTTGGAAAGAATGGCAGCTGCCCAGCCAGCAGTTCTGCAGCCTTCACTGATACAACCAGGCTCTGTCAGCAAGAGCTGACTTTATATGTGTGTTCGTGTCAATAGCGGTTTATAATGCCTGCAGTCACAGTGTACCTTTGTTTTGTAGACACACCATACTATAAAGCAATACTTAAGATTTATTATGGTTTTATGTAACACAAATGCACTTAAGAGATTTAAAACAGAGTGACTTACACGTGTAAGCCCGGTAAGACTTGTCATGTTGTGGGGGTGAACAGATTTCTGTTCAAAGGGCCTATCTTGGCACTTTGCCATGAATCTCAAGGCAGAGTGAGATGAACATGAGATTTTCTTGTTGTAAGAATAAAAGGTGTTTTGGCAAGCTTTTGCTTCTTTGCTACCTTCATTACACAACATACTGTGTGGTTGCAGCTGGTGAATGTTTTTCTATCACTAAAACTGAAAGGGGAAGAGGGAAGGAAGGGCCAGGACTTGGGTTCTCTGAACTCCATTTCCTCTACAGGGAGTCACTTGCCTGTGAAGCAGAAGGTAGCTTGTGGTGGGTGCAGAAGAGTACAAAATACAGTAACACAAGATATTACCTTAGTTTCATTGGAAGTGTCCTTAACAGAGTTATTATCTTGCACGTTTTTAGGCCAAAGGGAATTTTCAGATAGAAATCCGGGTGAGGTTAGCTTACATCCTGAGACTGAGCTCATTCACATGGGAGCTATGGAGAACACCGTGGTCAGCAAAGTGCATTTTCTGAGTGTAGTAGTTTGTAGTGTGTAGTTTGAGATGCTTCAGGATTGTGGGAGTAGAATTCACTCTGGAAAACCACTGCACTTGGATTGTACATTCCAGTTACCTGTAGTGTAGCAGTCTGGGTTGCCATCTGAAAACTTCTACTCAGTTTTGTTTATGCTAGTAAAAACCAAAAAAGTCTCTTGGTCACTTTTGATTAATTTTCATATTTATTTGCAGTTTTAGACTAAAGAAAAGCAGCCAAAAAAAAAAAAAAAAGAAGAAAAACCCTTGAAGTATAGGTCAGTTACTTGCTACATGCTTTATTTTTAAATAACGGAGTGTGGCTGAAGTCCTCGCTTCTTGGGCATCTGAACCTCTGCCTCTGAGTACCTGGCTCTCTATAGGCTGTTGGAAATGGATGTGACACCAGAGGTACAGCCAGGAGTACTGCAGTGAGCAGTTGGAGCTGCCCGGTGTAAATGCTGACAATGCACGTGATGAGTTTGAAGCAGTTGGGATGTCATGTAGTAAAAATCTCCTCCCTGATAAAAGTTTTCTAATTTATAGCAGAGCACTGTCCAGTCACTGGCACTTGTTCCTGGCTTTTGGAAGTCGGCATGGCAGGCTCCTTGCATACTGAAGGATTCTCTATGATAGTGGCTAGCTGGATGTCACCTGGATGCTCTTCCTCAGTGTCCTGCATCAGTTGGCTGTGTCTGCCAAGCTCCTCCAAGGCATATGCTGCGCTTTTGGTCCACACTTTCCCGTGGTCTTGCTTGGAGGTGCTCCCATTCGGCCCTTGCAAGTGCTCACGTCTCCTGCGGCACACGAGGTGCAGGCAGCCATAGAGGAGGACTGCAGCAATGATGAGGAGCAGGATGCTGCTGGTGAGCCAGATGCCCAGTGCCAGCTCTTTCTTGGTGTTGCTAGCAGATGCTGGGTCTCGTTCCAGTGTGTTAAACACTCTGCACTGGTCGCTGGAGGGGTTTGCAGACTGGCAGGTCACACATACAATGTACGTTGTTAGCGGAGTTAGGTTTTCAACAACAAAGGAGGAACGAGTGGTGGGCACCCTCTCTTCCTTCTGAAAGTTCTTTCTTGAGTAACTGGATAGCATGCTGTTCCAGTTAGGGTGGTACATGATGCTGTAAAAGCTGTCAGCACAGCTGGCCATTTTTGGCCAAATTACCATTGCTGTGTTTCCTGTGATGTTTTGGACGGTTATTCCCATCAGGATGTTGCTCAGGTATTTTCTTCTCTCCCGATGCTGATCTTGCTGTGGGAAGGGAAGATGTGTGTTTTACAGGGAGGTAATGTAGAAGCTGCAGCACTGGGGATGTCGTGTGGATTGTAATTTTAGTGCTCTGTAATTGAGGAAAGGATTTTATAAGGAAACTGCTCTTGGTACTGCTATGTAAAAGTGGCAGCTGGAAGTTCATAAAGTTTGGAGTATTTAAAACTGTGCATTTCTTTCCCAAGGGAAAGGGTAAACATATGCTTATAGAAATCCAACCAGAGCTGCTGCCTTTACAGGTGACTGGTTGTATCTTGTCTTCATGAGACACAGTATGTTTGGCAGAATTTGCGATTGGGGAACCACTTGTTTTCAGTTCATGGTTTTTTTTTTCAGATGACTCAAAAATACATGTAGCAGTTGTTTTTCTCTCTAGTCTGTGTATCTTGCATTTTATTTTACTAACTTGGTGTTACACATTATCTCAAAGCTTTCTTTTGTGAGCAGTGAATTTTCTAATGTTAAGTGGCAAGAGAGGAGTGGTAAGAATGGACGTTAAGGGATAAATTCCTCTGCCATCCACAAGTGTTCATTTTTGCCAGTCTTGATTGATTAGAAAACAGAACAACATGTGGAAACATCACCACATATTATTTTGTCTCCAGTATTGTTTGCATTAGTTTCTTATTCACTGATATTCTCTGGTTTTGCTTGTGAGTTAACACATCTGTACCCACTGACAGAGCAGTGGCTGTGATATGGTAGCATCAGTATCACAGCATTTAGTATTGATGCTAGTTTCCTTTTGAGGAAAACTAAGCTTAGTTGATGAAAAACAGTTTTCATTATAGCCTAGCTTTTGGTATGCTATACCTTTCAAAATAAT
The DNA here is from genome assembly GCA_032466535.1 of Forpus xanthops. Taxonomy (NCBI): domain Eukaryota; kingdom Metazoa; phylum Chordata; class Aves; order Psittaciformes; family Psittacidae; genus Forpus; species Forpus xanthops. The sequence continues at coordinate 19,306 of JASSUY010042888.1, forward strand.
GGCTGAGACTCTTTTCTGTTCAAATGATTGTATGTAATTCCATAGTCTGTCTGCCCTGAACTGTACTCCTCATGATGAAACTAAGAAAGACTGCCAGTATTTTGAGATTCTCAGTTTGTTACCACTGTAAATAGTGAAATGAAAATATCTACTGCAATTTTCCAAACGCATCTAGTAAGGAATATATCGTAACAGCCAGTGAGTGTTTTCATTTGTTTGGAAAGAGTTTTTTGCTTTTACTGTTCTTGAGGGTAACTTTTGAAGAAGAGCCTCCCTCAGCAATTGATTCTGATTCTCTTAGATTAATAGCCAGTTTCTAGTGAGACTGATGTGAGGATTTTCCACCATGAAAGTTTCTTACTTTTTTAATGAAGAGAAATGCCATGTTATTAGCACTGTGTTTCATTGTTTATGGTTTCATCATAAAAATGAAGTTACTATTTTTTTATGATTAGGTTTAAAATGTGAAGTCTCCTGCCTTAATAACAATTGACAATTGAAAATTCTCCTAATGAAGACACCTTGTCAGATTTGCTCCTATTATATTCTGAAAATATTCTCTAATAGTTTAATTGTATTTTATTTTAGATAGGATGCTGGCAAATATATAAAATATTTAGTGAGATATTGATAGTTATATTAATTGTAAGAGTTCTGTGACTGTATGAAAATTGCTGCTTGAGGCATTTGGATTATATTTACTGGGAAGTGGGAAAAAAAAGATGTGTTTATTTTCAATACAATGTGAAACCTTACATATGACTGATCTGGATAGATGCTGCCGTTCTAATTGTGTGGTAAGTGCACCCTTTTTGGTACAGCAACAATATAAAGGAACTGAGTTTACTATCAAATAAACTCATTAGACACATTTTGGCATCTATCCGTTTTTTCCAGATATTGAAATGGGCCACATTAGTAAGATCAGAGCTTTTTTCTTTATTAATTGTCTCCTCTTTAGCCTGTAGATCCTAATTACTTAAAATTGTAATTTGTTTTTTATAGAACACTTCCTAATACACTCTACAAACAATAGTTTATCCTCACAGCATTTTCTAAGTAGGATGGCTGGTTTTTATTTAAATAACAATAATACGTTTCTATGGCTACGAAACAACAGTTATTAGAAGACACATAATTACTGACGTGGAAATGTTTGGAAAACCCATTTGATGGTTTATAGGTTAGAAAGTCAGTACTTACCGCCACTTCCTGACAAATTTCAGAACAGAATTTTCATAGAGTGATGCTGCTGTGAAAATGACATAAATGCGAAGTTTTCTCCCTTCCTTTTCACATGAGTTATTTCCTGCCTGATCTCTGCTTGCCAGTTTGCTTATTCTTCCCTTCAGAGTCCCTGGACTTGAATTCTCATTGCTTGGTGCTTTCAGTTTTTTTCTCTGATGCTGCTGATGGCATGGATTCTTTGTCTCTTTCACTTAAATTCATGCAAGAGAACATCTTGTCTAAAGACGCTGTTGCCTTGCTTTTCAAAGAATGTACAGGAGAAAAAATGTCTTTTCCCCACTCTCTTCCTTGCCTCCCCTTGGACAGTGTACTGCCTGAACATCCCTGTTATATCCCTCTCGTGCGTGTACCAGTGATGCTGTGAGTGATTAATGTTAGCACTTTGATGACATCAGCAACTAGCAACTCTCCTTTTTTTTTTTCCTCCTTAAATTTAAGTAGGGGAGGGAGCAGGCATAGCTTACAAAATAATGAACTCCCTCTTCCCTTTCCTCCCTCTCCACCCCCTCCCCTTTGCTAGTGGCTTCTTCCCTAAGCTTTTTCTGCTTTTGTGCATCACGGGGGGGGAAGTGGTGACGGCGTGTGATGGTGTTTTCTAAATCCCTTATCACGGTTTATAAAGCTCTGCTAATCCAGTCTTAACAAGTGATCCATTTTAGGTACTTCCCTGTGAGGGTTACATTAACAAAAGATATAGTTTTAGATTGGCTGGTTTATTGTTATGCATTAGTGAGGTTTTAAATACTGAAATAATGTTTTCAGGGCTTGCTTTTCTATCACAGATTTCTGCTGTGTGAAGAGGAGTTCCCTCCCTTTAACCTTGAGGCATTAAAATGCTTTAACCTACTGAAGTAAAATTCCTCCTTTGCTATAGCTGAAACAGCCAGTTCATATATCTTGATTGATGAGACCTACAGGATTGGAAACATCAGAAGTAGAAGATGAAATCTTACCTTTTGGGGACAGTTGTATAGTTGCTTAATGTATATATGCTAATATATATTATATTAATATATATAATAAATAATATACATATACAAATGCTTTGTGTATTGGGATATTCATCTGCATGTATTTTCTTAAGGTCAGTAATTTCTCTACCCCATCAGTGCCCCAGACCCCTTTTTTGCATGCAGAGATCTATGGAAACGCACATGTTGTACTAGAGGGATAACAACTTTAGGCTGCCCACCTGATGGGGTATGTTTGGAGTTTAGCCAGCTCCTGTCTAGTAGCAGGACTGTGTCATGTATTAGGAGTCTAATAACTAGCCAAGTGCCTATTTTAGTTTGTGTTCACAAAAAAGATGGTTGAATATTTGGAAACAGCTCTTCTTTGCAAAATCAACACAAGCCTGTGGTCCTTGGAACAGAGCTTCCAGGGCTGACAGATGGCTGAGGCCTGGGGTCCCTCTAGGGCTGAAGGAACCTGCAGTAGATTGCTCACAGACATGCCTGGTCAGGTCTCAATCATCTCTGAAGACAGAGGCTCCACAGCCTTTCTGTTTGCCCTCAAAATAGTGAATTTTTTTTCTGCTGTTTAAGTGAAATTTCCTGTCTGTGCCCATTACCCCTCTTGTCCTGTCACTGGGCATCACTGAGCAGAGTTGGCTCCATCATCTTTAGTCCTCTCATCAGTTGCCTGTGTATATGATCCCTCTGAGCCTTCTCTTCTCCAGGATGAACAGTCACAACTCCCTCAGCCTTTCCTCATAGGAAATTTCTCCAGTCCCTTCATTATTTTCAAGGTCCACGGCTGGACTCTTCCATACATCTCTCCATGTCTCTTCTGTACTGGAGAGCCCACCACTGGACCCAGCACTTCAGGTATATCTAACCCATACTGAGTTGAGGGGTGGATCACCTCCCATTGGCAGTGCTCTGCCTCATGCAGGCCCACTGGCTGTTGGCCACCTTTGCTGTGGGGATATACTGCTGGCTTGTGGTCAGCTTCTTGTTCACTAGGACCCTCAAGATAAGTTAAAAAAAAAAAAAAAACAAAACCCACCTTCTGTCTTGTTCTTTTGGTTTGTCGCATGGTTGGAGACAGAAGTTCAGGTGTGTGTAAGAATTAACTAAACCTGTCAGAAGTAAATTTTGGTACTGGCAAATTCCTGAATTTGCACACTGTGGAAATAAATTGCTAGTTATAACTTTGTGTGGTTGTTTAAGCTTGATAAAATTTACATAATTTTCTATGCGTGTTTTAATAACTCATGCAAAGTTTATCACTGAGATCAGGAGTTGCTTGATTCAAAAAGTTGATTTTTGGATGTATTGTTCTCTCCTTGTGACCTACGTGGTCTCTTCTGAGTCTGTGCTATCATCTGTTTCATTCATAGTGCAATAATTTCTGATGCATGAGGGTTTGTGGAGGACATCTTGGGCATTCACAAAAGATGGCCAAGAAGTGTTATCCTGTTGCCAAATTTGCATTTGCTGTAGTCTAGAATCCAGTTTTTAAATTTTAAGATCACCATTCAAAACATGTTGGAAACTGGTGTTTATATAAACTGGTGTTTATATAGGAATTTACAACATAAATAAAAATGTTTATCTTCCATCCTAATCTTTTCTAAAAATTATTTGTAAGTCCTTTTATGAGACTAAAATCCTCCAAGAGCTTGGTGGTTTCATGACTTGAATTTTTAGTAGTTTCTTTGTGCAGTGTGTATTACAGTATCTGGTGTTGAATTGCACAGATAATTGAGGCAGGACCTGCATTGAAGGGGAGGGTCAATGTTCTTCCTGGATACTGGTGAAGGGAATTTTTCTGTTACTGCTGATGTGTGTGGAGTTGCAAGTCTGACAGTTTGCTGTCTTTCATGTCTGTATTAGAGAAAATGTAAACTGCAGAAAAGAAAACACAACAGGGTCTTCTGCAACAAAGGTTGACAAGGTTCCCATTTAAAATGAAATTTCAGGATATTAGAAGAACAGTCCACTTCCAGAAATGGAGGATGTTAAGTTAGCTAACTCCTCTTTGATCTGTGTCTTCAGCAAACAGTTTCTAAATCCCTGTACAGCATCGATTTGTATGGTTGGATTCACTTTGAAGAAACAGTCATTAATGTAGTGAAGCACCTGGTCCTATATATACAGTTTTGGAAGAATTTCCATGAGATTACATGCCAGACTTGGTTAGCTTTGATCTTCTGTACAGTTAAGGGATTTGAAAAAGAGAGATCCTTATTAAGTAATTTCTTCCAAGATGTTTTGTACATTAAATGGATGGTACAGGAATAGCAACAACAGAAGCTGTGCTTTAAATTAAGGGATCTCAACATTGGCATTGACTACTGTCCGGGGTTCAGCAGTAGCAGTCATTTTTCTCCTTCTTAGTTGCTAGTGAAGTTCTGTGGTTCTGACTTTCAGGCTGGGAACAGCACTGGTAACACCAATGTTTTCAGTTACTGCTCAGTAATGTTTAGTCTGATCAAGGATTTTCTGAATCTCATGCTCTGCCAGGGAGGAGGGGAAGCTGGGAGGAAGCAGAGACAGGACACATGACGTAAACTAACCAAAGAGGTATTCCATGCCACAGCATGTCATGCCCAGTATATAAACTGGGGGCAGTTATCCAGAAGGGTTAGATCACTGCTTGGGTAGCAGTCGGCAGGTGGTAAGCGGTTGTATTCTCTTCCCTCGTTATTTCCCTTATCATTATTATTGGTGGTAGCAGCAGTGATTTGTGTTACACCTTAGTTACTGGAGTGTTCTTATCTCAACCGATTCTCCTCCCCATCCTTCCTGAGCTGTGGGGGAAAGAAGGAGGGGGAGTGAGTGAGCAACTGTGTGGCTGAATTGCCAGCTGCATTTAAACCATGACAACTGCTCATCTTTTTATACCTGTGTAAACAGAAAAATATGAAAAGGGAAACATTTATGGCTTTATAAGTTGTAAGTGGAAGGTGCCTGGTGGAAAAAAAACATGTTTACAAGTTTTTCTTGCTAATACAATGATTTTGATTAGCGTTCCTGCCTTACAAGAGGGAAGATTTGTGTTCTAAGTTCCTGGAGAGAGAGAGAGATACAAAGTTATTATTTTATTTTTAATACGCTTTAAAAATGCTCGTTAAGTAAGATTTCTGTAGAGATGCAGTTTAGCCAAAATAGCCATTAATCATATCTGTTCTCTTGTTCAGGCATTGAATCTGGCATATTCCAGCATCTACAGCAACTACAGGAATTTTGTTGGTCCCCCTCACTTCAAAGTCATCTGTAGACTTCTTGGTTATCAGGGTATTGCTGTGGTGATGGAGGAGTTGCTGAAAGTTGTCAAGAGCCTGGTATGTTGTCTTTCATTTTCTGTTATTCCAAATGGTTTCTAACAGGAAATGTCTCAAGAAAAACAAAGTTAAAGTAAAATCTCTGATAAGAGTAATCAAAATGTTACTTCCATTGAAGTTCAATATAAGCTGTGTTTGAGACTACTCAATTTCTTGAGAGTAATAGAAGATGTGCCTCAGTAGCCTGAGCAGTGTTTTGAATACCTTGAATTCTTTATTGAAGGTGGATTTAATTTTAGGGGATCTATGCTATTAAGTGCCGTTAAACCCTGGAAAAGTATGAGTGTTTTAAATTAGGTGATTTCAACTTAAAAGTCTGTACTGTAAATTCACTTTTGCAGTATTTTTTGAGAACTGCTGGAGTGGGCTTTCTACTTTGCCGAACTTCAGGGCTTTCATTAATAACATTGTTGACAGATGATACCTTAATAACATGTTAGGTTTAATCTCTATGCTGAATCTAGCAATGGATAGCATCAAAACTATTTAGAAGAATGCTGAGACCAGATGTTGAACAAGTTATCTGTGCAGCCTGGGTATCTTACACTGGAAGGGGCCTTTTCTGTAACCAGAAGGTTGAATGCCTGCCAGTTCACTATGTTATTAGTATCTATGTATTTAGTCATAAAGCATTGCAGTAAAGTTTCAGCCAAATAAATTGGTTTTTTCCTCCCTGCCCCTGTTGCCTGTAAGGAGCATGCTGCCAAAATAGTCCAGCTATACCAGGAGATAGCTGTGGTATTCATAATCTTACTTCAGACACTTGACAAATTTGGCACTTTGTTTAAGTAATTCCCACAATGTTTTTGATATTCTGAAAAGGCTGGAGCCTGCTTGAAGGGATGCTGTGGTTTAATCTATAGAGAAATAGGAAAATATGGATATTTTTAATGCTTTGGGGAATTTTTTTGGGGGTGGGTGTGATTTTTTTGTTATTTATTTAGGCTGCAAATTTTCTCCATTAAAGGAAGCAGTGAGTGCTTGGCATTTATAAAGGAGGTTAAAAGGCCTGGGGGTAGTTATCCTGCTGATGCCTGTTGCAGATGCTCAGATGTAGAGAAACAGATGTGAAGTAGATGTCTAGTAGGAGGATGGCAGCCTGACTCTAGGCTGGGGCTGTGTCTCAACTGGTATGTCTGGAATAGCCAGTTTGAGCTGTTACAGGCACACTTAATGCTAAGGGGTTTTCTCTTGTTGCTGTTGAAAGGGTTCAAATGCAAATTTTTAACCCAAACTCTAAAAGTTGTTTAGATAGTAGCCACAATCTGCAAGAGAAAACATGATTTCCTGTTCTTTTACCTTCCTAACATTAGCTGTTGTGCTTTCCTTCCTGTAGCAAAAGGTGGCTGATGCCATGTGAAAGGAAGTGCAACTGAATTCATTTGAAAAAAAAATTAATGACTGGCAGAATTAAATGCAAAATTTTTAGAGCTTGTTCGATTCATGTATAGTTTTAATGCAAATTGTAAAGTGTCTTAGTTCAGTAACACTGATGTGTTTACACACGTCTGTTTTCTCTTAGTTACAAGGGACGATTCTTCAGTATGTCAAGACCCTAATGGAAGTGATGCCTAAGATCTGTAGGTTACCAAGACATGAGTATGGTTCTCCAGGTCAGTTCATGTTTGGTGTTACCATAGCAGCTTTAATAAGATGATACTAATCACTGTCTTCTGGTTCATGTGTACCTCCATTTTTCCCTCTCATTCTCTCTTCTGATAACCAGAACTCAGTCTGAGTTGGTTTTTTTTTTTTGTTTTGTTTTGTTTTGTTATTGTTGTTTGTTTTGGTTTTTTTTTTTTTTTTTCCATATAAGAATCAGTGAACGCTTTTTGAAAGTACTTTGTTAAGTTTTAAGAATTCTCTGCTTCGAGCAAGAGGAGGACAGTCTGTATATCAATAACCTCACAACATAATTGATCTTGAGCTGGGAGGTTCACAATCATTTCTACTTCTGGTCTTTCTCATAAGCATGCTGGGCTTTTCCCTCTGCAAGTTAGCCTCTCACTCTTGTCTGTTTAAATGTCTTATTTAGATAACCCTGCTTTTCTGGAAGAGCCACTGTTCCCTCTTCTTTTGCCCTTATCAAATGTAAGATAAAAGGAGTGATACTGCTGAGAGGCAAACTGGTCCTGCCAGAATAGTCATGTCTGAAGCTTGTGTGGGGTGCATCTTAGCCACTTAACAGGAGGTGTGACAGTTGCAGAAGAAGAAATCACTTTGACAGCTGCTTACCGCTACGCAGAAATAATTGGCTAATTAGTATTTATCACATTGTTCACCGAAATTCTGAAACTGCTTCCCCCCTTCAAAATATTCCTCCTCCACAACTTCTAATTAACACAAATTAATCCCTCCATGTGCCACCCACCTCCTGAGTATATCTTTATTTTTCCAGAGTTGCTTAGGTTTATTAAATGCCACTCCAACTGGAATGAGGTTGTTTTTTTTCTCTTCCCACAGCTTGCTTGACGCTCATTACCAATATTAAACGACATCAAGGACTTACTAAGTGTTTCCTTCCTGTTTTTTTTTTTTTTTTCCCTGGAGCGTAGAAATGGATGAATCATTGTACTTAGCAGTATAAAAATACTCTGAGGTTTTTAGCCACTCATTAAGGTCTGACCACAAAAGCAGTAGGTGTTCTCAAATATAGATTATGCATCACCAGGGTCTTGGTGCTACAGGTGACATTAGGAAGCTCACAGTCTCTTGCCAGAAATCCTTACCTTTAAGGAAAAAATATTTGGCAGGAGATGCCCTGGGACTTAAACTGAAACTTTTTCATGAGGTTACAAGGCAATCCATCCTATAGGAAAAGCAAAACTTCTACAACGGTGACCTTCACAGAATCAATTAAAACATACTGAAATTCTTTACCACTTTCCTATTTTGTAGTGATCACAAACTGCCTTTGACCTCATATTTACTCTCACAAAAGAAATCCTGTATGTTTAGAGGTCTAGTGTACTGAGAGATCAGAGTAACTCTTGGCTTTATTATGGAAGATCATAGCAACTAGAGTCGGACTATATCTCAAAACTCCACCCGCTCCTCTGCTCCTTCAGTGCTCCTGTTCTGGCAGATTTTGTCCTGACGTGTATTTTTCCTGTTCTTAACTGTTTCTAACAGTGAATACGTCCCAGAGTCTCTTCCCAGAAATAGCAGAGATAGCCTTTATTGCACTGCCATGCCATCACCTCTCCCTTTCCTTTCAAAGACACTAGATAAGAAGGGGCATGTGGAAGCTCAGGGCATGTCCATCCCTCTCACGTCACTGGAGAATCATACTGTGCTGTCTGACACCTCATCGTCATGGAGCTGTCTGTCCTTGAAGCAGCTCTGACTGGCAATGGAAAATGTTTTCTGCAATGGGGACATGCTGTAGATTTTAGCCCTCATCTGGCATCTTGAGAGGAGCTGCCAGATTGTGAAAGGGCAGGCTCAAGACATACTTGATTTGAACCACTGCCCTCTTCTTTCCACATTAAATTGTCTACTTTAGCAGTCTTTGCCACACCTTGTTTACTTGGTTCACCACAGAAAATGCAAGCTAATACGTGTCAGCTGTTGTCTGTTCCCTCCTCTGCCTCCTAAAGCTTCCTTCAGAAGTTAGTAGTTGTAGTAGCAAGTCTGAGTGTTATGCTTCTATTCTTTCATAACAAATCATTTAATCACGCTTCCTGGACTGGCACTACCTACACATACAGACCAAAACTGTGATTCCAATCTACAGACTAAATGTGTAGATTCTCATCTGTCTTGACATAACATGTATTTATCAATTCAGAATTAAGTTTCCTGAGTCCATTCTCCACATGCAAAGCAATTAAAATATGCTCACTAAGTAAGCCTCTTGCCACTTAATACGCTTCAGACTTTTCATTTGGAGAGCTTTGTTTGGACTCTGTTGATTGCAGTTTCTTAAGCCCTACACAATCAATCCTCTAGACTTGTGGATTTCTAAATGGTGATTTATTCCAGCTAAAAGGAGCAGGGTACAGACAGTGGCATCAGAGTTGTTCAGGACTCCTGCTTGCCAATAGGTTTGTTTCCATAGGAACAGTCTAAAGCAGTGGGGAACTTGCTCATCTGGTAGTCATAAAAATATTTGTCTAAAAATACATTAAGCATAGGATTCTTAAAGGGACCTTTTAAAGGAATATTGGCCTCTAAGAGCTTAAACTTGAAATTTCATCTTGTCAGTAACATTTTCTTCTGCTACTTCTCACGTATTTGAATACAGCATTCCTGCTTTGGATAAATGTGTATTTCATGTCCTGCCATTCTGAAGTGTTGGACACAATGAGAACAATAGTTTGTCAGCTCTGTTGTGAGATGAAGCTTAGACTTTTGTCACTGCTATATCAAGCCTCCAAAAGAAAGCATTGGAAAAAAATCAATGAGCTTATTAGCAAGATACATACTTGGTAAGAAAGTGACCATATTGTGTATTTTTCCTAAATATAGCATTCCCATGATTCGTCCTAAAAAAAATAAAATGAATAAAAGAAACAAAGCACCCAAAGCTGGTCCAGGGCAAAACACTCATTACACAAGGCCATGATCTCTTCAAATACCATGTTTCCTCAGCAGTTTGAGGAAGCCTCCAAGTGCCCCATGCTGTCGGCTGCTGTGTTCCTGTCTCTCTGTGGGCTGATTGGGTTGCTGTTGAACATTTTTGCTGCTTCAGCATGATAACCTGGCAAAAAACAGTCTTCTGCCCTCCTTTTTCTGCAGTATTTCAGGGCAGAGCCTAATAGGAACTGGAGCTAACCTGGGCTGGGAAGCATCTTGGAAGGTGATAGTAGCTAGAGGCTACAGGGGAATCATCATAGCTTTACAGGAAGGGCTAGTAATGCTTCCTGTTATCCCAGGATTTTGATCAAATTTGGATGAGTAGGAGAATAAATTAATTTCCGGGGGGGGGGAGGGGGGCGATGGTTTGAGTCCTCATGAGGAAGAATGCAAAGGGAATTTTCTGGAACCTGACTGTTGGAGAGACAAAGAAGTATTTGTAGCTATCATTTAAAGGTCTGTATGAAAGTGAACATAATCTAGAAGTCATTATAGCAACCAGTTTTGCTATTGCAGACAGGCAGATTTTACTTGCCAGTAGTAAGTTGGTACTCTGCAGAAAAGAACCCAAAATTATTAGGGTTATATCCTGGGTTCAGCAGTAGCAGTTATTTTTCTCCTTCTTAGTAGCTGGTGCAGTGCTGTGGTTTTGACTTTCAGCCTG